>JAAAKE020131114.1:0-14363 GCA_010014785.2 Anisolabis maritima | reverse complement strand
TTAGCAGCTGAAAAACAAGCCGCGATTGATGAAATTAATGGATTAAAGAATTTAGAAGCAGGGGCAAAACACCACCTGTTCTACTTTTTCTAATAAGTTTTTTTTATTGGTACGAAGGGCAGAGACTCTGAATGCTGTTCAATATCCCGGAGACGTTTCGGTGCATTTATTTATGTTTCACCATGTTATATAGAAAGGACTGATGATGGAGCATAAATAAATTCACCGAAACATCTCTGGGATATTGGACAGCATGCAGTCTTTTATTAGGAAAAGTATAAAATTTGCGAAATTCGATTCCCTCAGTGCCTTTAGTGGCCAGCACAAGAAGCTTTGTCAGATTTTTAGGAAAAAAAATCTTAAACTTCAACGCTTTTATTTAAAAATTAACTAAATAAAGAGGAAAATAATTTTTTCATACAATTATTAAAAACATATGCCTAACTTAATAATAAAAGCGTGGGGCGCATGAGACAAAAATATCTTCTAAAGGAAACTAAATCAAGTTTTCAATGACCGCCCCAATGTATTTATTTTAATTAGTCAAATATATTCAACAATTTTATAAAAAAAATATTGTTTTCATAATTTCAATGCATTTTTAAATAAAAACTTTTTCTTTAATATTCTCAATTTTTTGAGTTTAAAATTTATCAAAAATTTCATTTTCATTCCCAAGCACACTGTGACGCATTCGCAATATCAAACAAGTATACGTATTCATCTCTCATTCACAATTCTAGGACCAATATATCTCACCACTGACACTTATATAGTATTAAAATACTATTACTTACTACATTCATTGAATAAAAAAAAAAGAAAACATTATTATTACAATTTAAAAAACAAAAGGAAATTCAATTTCATATATTTAATTCTTTGAAATTATTATAAAATTATTATTATTATTATTATTATAATTATTAATAAAAAATAAACGAAAGTAAGTTGTAATACATTTACCACTTGAAGAAAGCTGACAATTTTTTGTTAACATGAATATAATTATATTTATTCCTTATATAAACACAACTCATTAAAATATCCATAAAAAATTATTAGCTTTCTTAAATTATTAAAACGCGTAAATATAATAAATATGCCTAATGAGGGGTGTAACCATGAATTAACCAAAATAAACACTAATCTTCAATTTACTTACTTTTGAATTATGCCAAGTATTATTTATTATTCTTCATTTTAAGATGTCAAGGTCTGAAACTTTATGAAAATATTAAACTCCTAGTTTCTTCAATTAATTAATTATATATCGAATGACAGATGGAGATGTGGGTTGTGTGATTATGGAGAAAAAATTAATCATCTCTTAATTGAATTGATGAAAAGTGTTGAAGATCAATTAGGTTAATGAAAGAATAAAAGGCAACCAAAATTAAAATATAAATAAAAAGGTTTCGAATTCCGTCATCTTTAGAATGACATAAGAAATAATGCCAAAAACCAAATGGTACCGTCCATTTATTAGAGAAAGGGAAAGTAGTGTACTCATAGCCCCCCTTTTTTTTACAATATATTATATTATTATTGTTATCCCTGAAAAATTTTCTGATTAACCGATTTTTGAAAATTTTTCTAAATAAACTCGAATTAAATTAGCTAGTTTATTTATAATTTAAGTCAACTGTTTTTTTCTATCTCTCAACACTTAAAACAAATTTTTTTTTAAGTCTTTGATGCCATTTATCCGTTCATATTTATTTAAATTAATTCGTGATAAATATATGATTGAATTAATCTTAATTCAATTTCATTTTTAAACTCCATACATAAATTTGATCATTTATAGGAAGGACTTCAGCCAATGAAAGAATATTTTCCGTAGTACTCCGTTTATTATAAATATTTCGATGTCAGTGGAATGACATTATTCTAAGTACTATAATTCGCAAATCGTCAGTAATTCCATCCAATATACAAAACTAGAAAAGCTCGTTCCAGATTTTATTCAAAGATTATAAAGTTTTATGATATATTTTTATATAAAATTTATAGAATTTATGTTGGTGGACTAGCCTACCTATTTTTGTACATTGGATGGAATTACTGACGATTTACCAAACAACTGTTATTATACTGAGAATGATGTCATACCACTGACATCAAAATATTTACATCAAACGGAGTATACCTTTTATTTATGTTTTAATTTTTGTTGCCTTTTATTCTTTCATTAACCTAAATGACCTTCAAAATATTTTTTCTTTGGCTACTACCTATTAATAATTTCTTAACGACCATTTTTAATTAATAAATTTGATCAGTTTTTAGTATAGATCTGTCTAGAAAAAGTGACAGTTTACTAATGTTATTTTATATCTTTCAAGGTACATTGACATGCTAAAGGGAAGTTGTTTATTATCAATAAACAGCCTCTTTCTAAAAAAAAAATTAATCAAATTGAGATATATAGTAAAAGCAATTTTTTTTTGAATGACATACTGTTGTCAGTACTTAGTAACCAGTATTAAATACATTTTTTTCTCAGTTTTGAATCGGATACAATTAAGTATATTTTCAAGTAACCGATAGCATTGGAGTTTTGTTACTTAATACTTTTTAAAGTAAGTATCATAAAATATAAAATTATAAAGGAATAGGAATAATTGATTTTCTTTATCCAGGAGTTGAGAGTTACTAATTCTTTTAAATGTCCGTGAATGGTTTTGAAATAATAAATTTGAGTTTGTTATTTTCCGATTTATTGCCACTTTACATTTAATGCCAACAATGTCAACTATTCAACGTACTAAATCTAAAGAGTTAGTAAACTTCCGAAAAAAAATAAAATTAATTTGAGTATACTTGAATATCATTTCCTGGTACTGATCACAACAGCTTTGGTGACACTATCTTTTTTGAATAGTCTTTTGCTCTTTATCTGCCCCAAGTCGCCACTTTATCGAGTTGAACGATAACTCAGGTGTTTCGTAATTGTTTTCCAAAGATTTCTGATTATAAGAGAAACATTTAGGAAGGAAATTCTGTTTTCCTTTTCAAGCAACTTCCATTGAATGTTATGCGCTCTGGTCGTTAACAGTATTATTATGAATTTGTGTCGACCGAAATAAATAGATTAAAAAATTCAATTATTCCGTCAAGTCAGTATTACATATATTTTCATAATAATGGCTCTCATTTGCTTTGCTAAATATAGGAATAAAACACAAACATGTTATTCATATGATTAGATAAGTTTATTGAAATGAATTTTTCTTAAATAAGAAACACTTGACGACTTTTCAAGTATATTAACACTTAAAACCAAGTGGAGGTTTCTTAGGAGCCTTTTTCCTCATCAAAATAAAATAAAAAATTAGAATCTAAAAAAAGTGAGAAAAATATACCTACACCAAAGCACTAAAAAAAAATCTAGAGAGCCGGAAAAATTTAAATTTTATTGTAAACCAATTAATACTATTATTGTTTATTTGGAGTAATGTAAAGATCAGTCTATTTTTATAAATAAACTATTAAAAAAAAAATTAATCAATCAAATCGGGTAATAATAATTCTTAGCAAATTCCATAAAAGGTTTGTTTATTTTAATTTATTTATAAATTTTTTTCCCAAAATTGGTACATTTTCATCAGGAAAATACTGAATGATACAATAAAAATCAAATATTAAACACTTCTATTTTCCCGACACCTCGAGATAGCGGACGATTTCTGTATGTTTGTATGTTTGGTTTTAAATTAATTTAACTTCCAAATAATAGACCCTCTATAAAACGGATACATTTTTGAGTACCTATGGGGCCTGGCACGGCATATTATTTTGCGTGTTTTTAAATGTAATAAAAAAAACGTTAAAATAAAATAGAAGCTACAAAATTTAAAAAAATAAAATATCCTCTTGATTAAATTGGGGAGGGGAAAGGTCGTCAATTTCCTGCTCCCACCCAAGGTTTATAAATATAATCCAAAAACTTACTTTTAATGTAATAAAATGTTATCCAATAGCTTAGAGGATATCTACTCGTGATTACGTGGATGGGGACCACGAGTTGCCCGAGCTAAGAATGACATTACTTCTTCTTTCTCTTAATAGACTTTTCCTCTTCTCCGTCATAAACGTCATAAACGACTCTTATATAATTTTTAATTGGGCCAATCCCAAATGATGGTAAAACCAAGAATAGAACTCTCAAAATCAGTTTTTTCAACTCTCTTTTAATTAATTACCACTGAAGAATACAAAATTTTGGTTGTAACCAGTGAACCGGAACTATCACTTTAACCCACTAGTTTTTCGGTTTTTTTTTTGTCTTTCTTTTATATTTCTTATTTGTTCTACTCATTTAATACTATTTCAAGTTTAAAAATTTCTTATTAGGTCATTAACTTATTTGCCAATCAGTTAAATTATTCTCTGGAGTAAGTGGAGGTTAAAATACTTTGCAATCCCCACTCTGTCTCTTTCTCTTCTCCCCCGCAAGTGAAAGTCATATTCCGGCTAAAATTTATGATTACATTAAAAGGTATGCAAATAAATTAAAAATTTTATTAAATTATGAGATAATTTAAAAAACGAGGATAAATATTTTATATACAGTCATACCAGGAAAAAACCAACTAAAAAAAATGAATATTATGCTAATGCATCCGTAGTAGAATATTTTCCTGTAGGCTTTAATTTTTATCTATAAATATATATATAGGCATATGACATTTATGATTTAAAATAATTTCCCCAACCTTTAAGCCCATCTTATAGTGAGTTAGATAGTAGATATAATAGATATATAATAAATTTAAAGAACATTAAACGAATTTGAGTTATTAATAATAAAATTACTAATTTCAAAATTATGGACATTTATTTGTTCAAATGACAGTGGCGGAAAAAAAGAGGAGATGGTGAAGACTCCTACTTGAGTAGGCAAAATTTCGCTCTTGTAGGGAAAATA
Source organism: Anisolabis maritima (assembly GCA_010014785.2). Classification (NCBI taxonomy): domain Eukaryota; kingdom Metazoa; phylum Arthropoda; class Insecta; order Dermaptera; family Anisolabididae; genus Anisolabis; species Anisolabis maritima. Next base: position 9,430 of record JAAAKE020131114.1, on the reverse strand, counting down.
ATTTCTCCCTTTCAGCTGTGAAAAAAGCCAAATAAATTTTGTTTTATTTTTTTAAAAAGTCAAAATTTTGTTGTCATTTTGGAATTCTTCCTTTCCCAAACAAATGGTTTTCGAATCATTGCTCTAAATCTACCACGCATGCGCAGTTGTTAAATTTCCACAGAAATTAATAACTGCGCATGCATAGTCCGCTCTGGAGCAGATTCAGAGCAGTGATTCGAAAATGCCAAAAGGTTAAATAATAAATTAATAGATTTATTTCCGATCAGCTTAGAGTCACTGGCTAAGCCTAATCAAACACAAATACAAATTTACAAATTATTTTACATAATATAAAACAACGAACAATAAATTTAAAAAATAAAAAAATAGAAATACAATCTCATCAATATGTTGTTATATTTAGACACAAATAAAAACATAATTAAAGCAAAAATTCCATCCCTATTCAAACGACATTTATTTTGAATGTCTCTCCTAATCACAAGTCATAGAACAGCGAAATTTTTATAGACATTTATTTTATTTATCTATTAGATCATGAATATTTAATTTTAGCAAGAAATTTCTGCCAATTTTTGTTTTATAAGTATTCTGATACTTAGAATGAAGAGAGTAAAATTATATTATGAATTGTTTAAAAAAATCAAGGGGGTGTGGTTTATGGGGGAAACTCCCCCTTCCAAGAACGCGCTTGTATTCCTTTTCTCATAAAAATTCTTTTTAGTTGTAGGCTTGGCCCCATTTGGCGATTTTCTTGTTAGCTTGCCATTCCCCCCTCTACGATCCCTTTGCTCTTCACCAACAAAAAGTTGAGTGATAAAACTGACAATTGTTGGAAACACCCAAAGTATGGATTCGAATATATTATTAGATAGAAGAAAAATAACAGTATATATATAAAATCAGCAAAGTAATCTGTGAAATTGCTGACTTTCCACTTAGCAAGAAATAAAAAATAATATAAATAAATATTTATAACTAGAATCTGAGCCATTATTATATTTTAGAAAAGAAAGGTAAACATTTTAAAGATGCAATATTTTTCTCAGTTCTTTTCTGAGGATTAATCAGCAGATTTTTGAATTATAAAATTTCACCGTGTCACCTTCACACCCTTAGAGCGTGCATGGTGTGGTTCGTTTAGCTTGCTAGAAGCCAACTCAAATGACCACTAATTAATTGCACAAGCGTTCTACGCATGCTCAGCTGTTAAAGGGATTTAACAAGTGCGCATGCGTGATTCGCTCTTAGAGGGGCAATTAGTAAGTTGGTCATTTGGTTGCCTATCTTCCAGCAACCAAACCAACTGAATTCTGCAATTACTGTCAATTGTCAAATAATTTTGATTAATTCTGATTTAATTTCTACAAAAATACTAATAAATTTAAAATACACTGTTTCGGTTTAATTGTAAATTTATACTAAAAAAGAAAATTGAAATGTGTTTTAATTTTAATAAAAGTTAATCTTTCGATAATCATCGATTGGATATTAATTAAATTAATTGACATTTTAACTCATTCAAGAGAGCTTAGGAATAAATACGTAAATATAGCACTAACATTTTTTTTTTAATTAAACATTTATTTATATTATTAATAATTATAATATTTTTGAATTTCAACTAAAATTCTCGGCACGTGACCATATCTAATTAATATTTTTAATTATTTAATTTTAACAGTGTAGTGAGAATATATATTCATGCACTTCAATAATTTTAATAAAATTTTTCTAAGATCATAATGCATCACAAACGATCTTATCTTTATAACACTCTAGTTATTTAAATTATCTTAAAAATAGATTCAAATATTTGAATAAATTATGATATTTATATTAGAAGTAAAATTTCGAATAAGAATTGAAAAACAAATTAGGCGAAGATGTTTTTTTTTTTTAGTCTTTTTGGCATCTGATGCTATATACACTTTAAACGATACATATATATATTAATTATGATATTGTATATTAATGGCTGTATTTAGTGAAGAGTTAAGGGAACAGGCAGCCAAATAAAAGTCTCTCAAGTCCTTTGAAAAAACGAGACGGGCAAAATTTATCTTCAGATGAAGTTCCTGTTGGGAGAGATTGAGTCTGTAGATACATACAATACTCTTAACATATTCATGACTTGAAGATTAATATATCTATAAGTGATATCCAAATTTTTATTTGGAAACTCGGCGAAGATATTATATTATATGTGATATGGTCAGGAAAATTTTATAACTAAAATGTGATGGAATCATTAAAATTCAAAACTGTAGAGCCAATTTATTTTATTTCAAAGACTTTCTAGATTAGACGTTTCGGTCCTCAGACTAAGCCCACGTTAGAGCCAGTTGGCGAGATGGATTATTAGAGACACACAAAATCATGGATGGAGCGCTCTTAGGTCAACGACCATATTTCTCGCGAACCGGCTCTGATGATGGCCTGGACTGAGGGCCGAAACATTTGGCATTTGAAATAAAATAAATTGGCTGCTAAGTCTTGAGTTTTATTGACTCCATCACATTCTCCAGTCACAAATTCATTTAAGATTAAAATGGTCTTAAAAATTTCTTCTAAAATGTACAAAATTTTTCCAAACTCAAATTAGTAATTTTTCATAATTCACTATGATAGTATATTGCTATTATATTTATTATTGTTATTATTAAATTTTTTTATCTCTTTTTTTTTTTTAACTTGTTTATAAAATTTCGTTGCCATTCGTTGACTCATGCGTATTCATTCGTGAGCTCAGACTCATTCATATTTAAATGGACAAATTTTCTCGGTCACCTTTTTTGGACAGATTATATTTATTTTAAATAGCAAAACAAAATGAATGATATTTTTTCGCGCATTTTGTCTATAAAGAAAATTAATGAATATAAATTCAAATTTTTTAATGAAGAAATATCTCAATAACACTCACAATTTTTAATGTACTATTTAATTACACATCTTCATTTTTTGTACTTCTTTTGTTTATCTTCTTTTTTTTTTATTATCAAGCGTCCTTAAGAGTCTTACTAATTCCTATCCTCCTTTTTTATTCTAAATACAAAATAGGTCACCATTATAAAAGAAATTTACTATACAAGGACAATTATAGTTGATTTTTATTTGAGTTTACATAATACACGTGTAAACAGAAATCCGCCTTGTATATTTTGTCAAAAAAAATTTTTCGTTTCCTTGGAAATCCCGGGAAAGTGATATAAAACTATTAGATATTTCCCATATTTCATCCTACTTTCCGCTTTCTTTAATGACCTATTTAACATTCATTCTTAAAAAAAAAGCCCATCGTGATCTGTTCACTTACATAGGAGTCATTAATTATTTTTTTTTACTATCAGATTATTTTTAATATAAATTAAATAGTGAGGTCGCGATCAAATTTGAAATTGATTAATTTTCAGAAAATGTAATTGGGGACAAGTAATAGATAATTTCAATTAGTTGTCCTTGGCCCTAGAATTATTTAATTGGGTAAACAAGAACACGTCAGCCAACATTTTTTTATTTCATATATATTAATCACTATATAAATATTTAGGTTTTTACTAAAATATCTTTAGGGAAATTTACGTTTAAAAAATGAAATAATTATATCTCGTTTATCTCAAGGAATTAAAATTCTTCGGAAATGAAATAAGACATTTTTCAATGAATATCTCCGATAGTAACTTTTATCATTTGAAGAACTAAACAACAACTAATTATTTTACTTTCTTTTTTGTTCAATCAATTTTTTCTTGATCTACTCTAATTTTTTTTTGACTTGCGACCTCTAAAAATTCCGATGCCCTGTCCCTTGGTGCAGGTGTGGTTTCACGTACTGGTTCGCTTCCCGTCTTGAGCGACAAAATCTTATTTATATTATATTGGCTACCAATTAATATAAATAAATAGGGACGGAGTCTAAATGGCCTCTGATGCTGAAAAAAATTTTTAAAAAATTCAGAGCTAGATTTGTGAGTGAAGCGCGGCTTCTTAAATCTCACCCTCTCTCCTCTCCTTTTTTAAAAAATACTTATTAAAAGAAAAATTCACTTTTTTTTAGTAAGACTAGTAAATAAAAATTTGTATTTGGATATTCATATATGTATATTTATATCTTTTTCATATTAATATTTATGCATTCATATATTTTTATTTATTTTATTCATATTTGTATTTATATTTCTGTTATTTTTACTAAATTATAAAGATCTCCACTTACATCTCTATCCTATCGCATCGCAATGTTCTGCAAAGGACGACCTGGCCACATTATTAGTTAATAGAATTTTTAATATTAAACTTAAAATGAATATGAGTATAAATAAATAAGTATTAATAATGAAAAACAGACGGTTAAGTCAATTGTTCTTAATGATTTAAAATTTATTTAAGTATGTGCAAATAAAAAAATGTTTATTTAAAGAAAAAAAAAAAAAAAAAACAAATACTATTTATAAATATTTTAATTATATGTATAACCATATATTAATTTTTTTGGTATTCCTGAGATATGTGCAATTAAATTCTCAAGATACACATATGTATTGTAATAATAATAATAATAATATTCAAAAAAGAATGTGATATTTTTTATCTTACTCTAGTTTTAATGAATTTGAATAAAATAAACTTTTTTAATGATTTATACCAGGATACTGGGAAATTATTTCTTTGCCTCGGAAATTCCTGGATTGAAAAATTAAGACTCTTCTTATAGGAATAAGATTGACGGACTCTTTTCCATACTATATATGATTGATAAAAAAAAATTATAACATGAGAAAAAATTACATTTAATTACTCATTCTTTTCGCTCGGCAGGTTTTTATAATAAATAAATTACATAATATATAATATAATTTTTAAAAATTAATTTCCAAGTTTGATTATATGATATCGTTCTCAATTTATTATTCTTGACGAATATCACCTCTATTATTAATATTTGAATGTTTATAAAGAATACTAAGCGGATCAAATAAATAATGACATATGAAACAAAGATTTTTTAAGCATATGAGAATGATTAATTTTTAGAAAAAATATTTCAGAATCTTTGTTGTTTTAGATGGTTTTTCTATCATGTTGGAGAGCATTTAAATAAAAAAAAAAAAAAACGATTATTTGTTACCCTGTCTTCTAGAATTGGAGAGGTTCTTCAGTCAGGGTCAGTGGTTCGCATTCCGTCCTGAGCGAATAAAATTTATTTAAATTATCAATTAATTTAAATAAATATGGAGGGAATAGTCTAAGTGGCCTCAGAAGCCGAAAAAATTTTTTAAATATGCATCTTTGCTTCGTCCCCAAGTTTGTTATTGCGAATATATGATTCTGAGTTTTTACCCAATTTTAATATTATTTAATTTATTGATTTTAGACCCTTTCAGAACAGGGTTAAAAGTTCAACCGACTCTCCCACACCAAATATGAATTATTATTTTTATCAATTTGTGAAATTTTGCTCCCATATTTAATACTTTGAGCCAAATGGGGGTTCAAACCACCTCTCCTCCTCCTCCCGCCCCTTGAAATCACAAAAAATAATAGAAAACACATAGATAAATAAAAATATAATAGCGAGGGAAATTAAGTGTTAAATAAAATTTAAAACGCTGTTAGAAATTATCATTTTATATTCTTAAGAATTTATTTTAAACTAGAGCTACAAACTACAAATAATATGTTATTAGGAGATATTCATAATTTATTATTAATATTATTATCCGATAACAACTTTGTTTTAATATTATTTCAAAAAAATTAATCGAGTCATATTTAATGATCTTTATACAAAAGTATATTTTGTCCCCCCCCCCCCTACGTCCCTGCTCTGAATAAATTAATCACCCATCAGTCATTAACGTGTCAACCACACACACACATGGGATGTTTAAATTCAACGAAATTAAAAAAAAATTTTATTTCACCAATTTTAATAAAACTATACGTTATCAACGATAAATACAGCTACTTGATCATATAAATAATAAACATTTTATAATAATAATGACATACATTTATGGCATCCTACGAATTATAGTAATTGCCAACTATTCATTATGGATAAAATGGTCAAAAAAACTTAATCATCTTCGCAGCGATGAAGAAAAAATTTATTTAATTTTTAAAATTTTAAATAAAATACACCTTTGAAGGTACTATCATATAAATAAATATTTTATAATAATAATGATATACATTTATGACATCGCATGTCATCCCAAAGAGCCGTGATGGTTTTACATTTCCGGGTCTCTTCAGACTTCATTTCACTTTTGTTTCCCAGTTGATTATTGTTTGTTTTTGGCTCCCTTTTCGTTCAGGTCACCCATGCGAACCGAGTGCGATTATCAACTTCAACTGCTCGCAAAAAACAACCCTTGACATGGCTACATGTTCGTATATAATGCAATTCTATTCATTAACACAAATGTGTTAAAAGACCGTCACTTGTTCTCTCCTCTCTCATTTCGGAAAGCTTTATCTGACCTCCAGTTCGTTAGACCTACCAAAACTCACATACAAGTACAATACAAACTAGAACAATAGGAGTAGAAGGAAAATTTAACGACGGAAAGAACAACGCTCATTTTATTATTTATTTTTAACACATTCAACAAATTATATGTCATTACTGAAGAAATAAACATCCATTTAAATAAGTCTCTCTATTCTTTAGACAGCTTGTTTATTAATTAATTAAAAATAGGAAGTAAACAGAGAAAGAAAATTTAGCGATGATAGAAATGCTCTTTTGCTCTTTTTATTATTTAGTCAGCGAAGAAATAAATAAAAAAATAAAAGACATTTTTTTTTATAAAACTCAGCTTTTTGATGCCTAGAAGATAGAATAGAATAAAGAGAAAGAGAAGAAAAGTTGGAAGAGCGATTACTCTGAGTAGCATATTTTTATCTCTTCAGGGCTTTCGGCGGGCTAGCCTGTTACATATTTAATTTCTTGTGCTGAATCAGGATAATATATTTTGGTCAAAAGCTTGCTGTCACATACACATACATTAGTCTAAGTTTATGTTTCGAATTTCGTTTTTCTCTGAGCTTTCGTTTTGTTAATATTCAAAATGGAAAAAGTTTATTCACACATAAATATTGACGCAAGATGCTTGCGTATTTTAGTGCATTATCTAAAGCGACATTGTTTTTATCTACACACCGATAGAAATAAAACAAAATTCAATTTTTAAAATTTTCCAACTTAAGCCTCTTTTTATTACTGTCCTTCTTGAGAGACGTTTCGGCTGCGACTGCAAGCCTTCCTCAGCCCAGAGTACTAATTAATTAAATTTTAATAATAGCAACATTGCAATATATCTTCTGGTAGTTTCTTCAAAAAAAAAAAGATGTATTGCAATGTTGCTATTATTAAAATTTAATTAATTAGTACTCTGGGCTGAGGAAGGCTTGCAGTCGCAGCCGAAACGTCTCTCAAGAAGGACAGTAATAAAAAGAGGCTTAAGTTGGAAAATTTTAAAAATTGGATTTTGTTTTATTTCTTTTCTATTAACTAAAAATTTTTCCAATAAAATTTTAAGAGCGATAAAAGTTTAATAAATTATTCCGAAGTTTTTATAATTTTGCATATCAATAAGTTCAGTTTAGGTTTTTTGTGATTTTCTCTTATACTAGTCTAACGATTTTGATTAAATTGGCTGTACATTTAATAAATTAGAAAATCTTTATGATGTATTGATCATTTCCCACCTCACAATATTGTGGGGCGGTCATTTTAGAATCCCATAGAAAAAACCGTGACCATGGTAATAAAATATAAATATTTTTAATTCCTATCTTTATTAATAAATTAGATTTAATTAATTTAATTAATTAATATTTTATAATAATGAAAATTAATTAATTCACACAAACTAAAACTCTAAAAATAAAAGCTAATTGTGTCACACAATTTTCCTTCCTTTAGATAAGAGAAAGTTCTATGGCGTGCAACCGTCACACCAAATTTTTTTATTTTATATTGGTCCTTTCTAAAATTTGATAAATATCCATAATTGCAATTTTTATGTTGTTTGAACAGTTAGGTTTTATGATGACCTTCCTAAGAAGAAGTCCTTTCTTAGTATTAATATATCTACAACCTTCAATGGGTTGAAATATTTCATAAGGATGTTGAGTTGCGCTATTCACTCTACTCATCAGGAATGAAATTTCCATTAACAGATATTTTTATAGGGCAGATAAGTCCCAAGGTATTGTAATATGTTAGTTAATTCAGAAGTTCAAATATAATTTGCTCCAATTTTTTAATGGAATCTTGACTTCCCTAAAAACCTCCTTTTTGTTTCTCATCATTATTATGATCATTATATTGAATTAATTACTTTCAGATGTGAATCTTGACCATAAGCAAGAATGGAGAGACGTATTTCATCCCTTGACGGAAGTGAAACCAACACAGAGACGAGTAGCAGTTGCGGAAGTCATTCAAGCGAACGACTCGCAGTGTCGGATCAAGAACGACTTCAATGCGAGACTTTTTTCAAAGGGCTTAAAACTCAGGTATAAATTTAACCTAGATAAATTTTTCCTTAGTAAGGATTTACTTCAATATAAATAAAAAAGAGTGATGTTGCTTAATGTGCAATTATTTATTTTTTTAAACATAAATAAAATGCATTATTGCTAAGTTAAATAATTATAAAGTGAAAAATGGCCGAAGTATGTAATCTATCAATTAATAAATAATTTATATGTTAAATAGTTTTTGAGAACTATTAATTTGAATTAGATTTTAGCGTTCAATATATGCCTTGAATCGGACTTGACAAGTCAGTTTATTTAACATTTCTTCTGAGTATATTTTTGCTGTTTTGTTGGTGGTCTGGTGCAAAGGAAACACACCGATGCCCCGGATAAGTTGCAGATCCTGGGTATGACTCCCGGGTGTCATATGGTCATTTGGTCAATCAGCAAAAATTTACCCATAAAAAATGTTAAACGTATTTTTTACTTTCTCGGCTATATTTATATATAGGGGAAATTTGATCTCCCCCTCTCTCTCTCAGGATTTCAACAAATCTTTATGTTTCAAGCCCGAAAAACATGAAGTTGAGGGGAAAAAAAGCGTCACGTTTTATTTTGTTTATTTTCGGTCCCTTAGGACTTAAGTTTTGAAAACTTGGCTGCAATAGTTCACATTTATTTTTTTTAAATTTGATAAATATCAGATGAACGAAGTTTGAGGAACAGGCATTTTTCTGACTCTTTTATGCAAAATATACACAGAGTAAAGGCTTTTAATCTTAATAGATTGGAAATCTTGTTTTCCTTTCAGTGTTCTATGTTGAGAATTTTTTTTATTAAATTGAAAATTTATTATTTAATAAAATAATTTTTTGTGAGTATAATATTTTATTGGTGGATCGAGCGACCCTTGCCCCCCCCCCTCCCCCCC
>JAAAKE020131103.1:1970-14364 GCA_010014785.2 Anisolabis maritima | reverse complement strand
TAAACAGAATCGTACGACTTCGCATCGGTCAAACATATTTCTCCTGAGTTTCTAATAAATAAAGATCGCCAGGATGTGCCAAGTATCTTCAAAGATTCAACGTTATCAATATTTTAATTGACTGTCCTTTAAATGAAAAAAGAAATATGTGGCTAAAGGACAAATCTTTGAAAGAAATCGTCCTACCGTCCTTAAAAAAATTCATCGACAAGATTTTATTTTACAGTTCGAATATTGTGCTGGCAAATCTTAATTAATTATTAATTTGTACATAGAAGAGATTTGGTAGCTGTGTAAAAGAGTTATTCTTGGGAAAAAGGCAGATTCAGCCAAAGTAAAGCATTTATGTCTATAAAGCCATTTAAAAATGTAAAAAATTAAATAAAAAAAAATTTGTAGTGCCGCAAATAGCCTTAGATGTCAAATAATTTAGTTTCAAATAACTAAATAAATAAAAATATGCAAAGCGGATGTTTTGGAGAATCTCTCTATGCTGAAATATATTTAAATAGGAAATAATAATTTACTAAAAAAATTTTTATATTAGTGGCGTATCACAAGAGGCCTCTGAAAAAATAAAACAAGACACAAGAATGGATATTAAAAAATAAGATTTAAATTTCAAAAAAAAAATTATCTATATTCCTCTCCAGCCTAACATAAAAAACAAATAAAAATAAATAAATAAATAATTAATCAAATTATGAATAATGAAGTAATATAAGATAATTAATTAATATGCTTATAATATATTTCCCTTTCTTTCATTAATCTGCAAAAAGGATGTAATTTTTTATAATTAATAACAATAATAATAAAATTTTAAGAGCTCTTTGATAAAATCAAATTGCAATGATTGGATTTTTACCAGCTTTTATTTTTCCGTTCCACTTTGCGATGACATTAAGTCCCGGAGGCTTTTCTTTTAAAAATGGGGCATCGGGAACACGCCCCCTTGGGCCCCTTGCCGAAAGGTGTTTGAAATATGGGGTAATTACAAAAAAAAAGGTACATCAAAGTGTGGCGCCGGTCGGCAAAAATAATGAGTTCCACTAAATTTAACACCTCCTGCCAACACATTACTAAATTAGAGAGAAAGAGAGAGAGTGGGAGGAGAGAAATTTTAATTTTTTAACAGTGCAACATTCGAAAAACGACTTCCATAATTGTGGCAATTCAAATTAAAGGACTTAACGTATAATTTACGTTCGGTTTTATCTTAAGATGGAGGCAACCGGTGATTGTGAACACTTAACATATCCGCTGAGAATGTATTATTTAGTGCCCCTACTAGGATTCAAAAAGAGTTGAAATCCATTAAGTAGTAACCTCTCAATGCAAAAAAAAAAGTGCAGGTGAAACGTTGTTGTATTTAAATAACATATGTTAGATGTATATATATAAAAAGTAAAATAAGTTGTTATTTAACTGTCAAATGAAAATAGGAAAAAGATTTTAAACTATTTAATTTATTTATTATTCCTTTAATTTGTAGATGATATTTTATAAAACAACTAAAAATAAATATTATTTTTAGTTGACAGAGGAAATCTAGACTCTTTGCGCTCACCTCGCTCTCTACGGCCAAGTAAAACGGAAAAACAAGTAAATATTAAAGATATTAGAGCATGAAATTGTGTAGAATATAGATATTATAATTGAACACTTAGTCTATTACTCATCGAAGATAAAAAATTTGAGTTATAATATTCCAACTATAAATTAAATAAATATATCCGGATTAATTGGAAATAAAAATACAATAGCAGAAAAGTGCATTCTCCTAGTGTACCTTTCCACCCCAACTAGAGAAATATTGAAAATGTCATATTTTTCTATTATTCACATCTTCTAGAGCAATGATTCTCAATCTTTTTCGTTCGGTGGACCGCTAAACGAAATGTAATATTTTTTTGGGAACAGGTAAGGTAAAAAAATAACTAAAGAAACAATTTTTCAAAATAAATAATAATAATAATAATACATTAAGATAATAAAATAATAAATAAAATATATAAAATATAAAATAATAGTAAAATAATTAAAAATAAATAAATAATATCCATCCATTAAGAGTAAGAGAGAGGGAGGAAAATCAAAATGATGATTTTAGAAGATGCTTGTTGAATTTATATTTGATTAATATATATTCATCGGGCAAAAAAAAAGTGGATCAAAAACTTTTAAGGTAAAAAATAAAAATAGAAATCAGAAATGACCTTGCTTGTAGAAATCATCTAATAAAAAATCAGGGGATTATTTAATTATTATTTATTTTTTAACGTGCAAGAAATCGTTGCTGTATTCAACATTGACTCCACATAACAATTTTGACTTAAACGAGCAAATAATAAATAAGGTCTCAAAAATTGTCTTTCAATAGGCATCCGAAGAATAACCATTTGCTGCCATTGCCTTTCCCTGGGATCTATTATTTATTTTTTAAATTATTATATTTTTTACCAGTTTATCCAAAATTATTATAATCTCCTTAGATTTCTTTGTTAATATATTTTATTTTGTATGGATGCTTAAAAATATATATTTATATATACTATGATAAAATGAATTTATTTATTAAAAATCTCACATTAACAAAAAAAATAAATAAATATTTTTTCCTATGCATATTGATTTAAAAATCATTTTATTTTATACTAATCCCACTTTGGAAGAAAAAAATAGAAATGCAGGACGTAAAAAAATTATATGAATAATTGATTAATCCATTTGTTTTTTGTTTTTTTAATATATATTTTAAAATTTATCTAGATATTATTTTATGAGCGTGAATTCCGCAATTTTCTTGATTATTCCTATCAGTTCTTACGTTAATTACAAGTTGGACTGTTTGAATGTTATAAATTGCACGCAAAGTGCAAAATGAGCATGTCCTGTCCATTAAGGCAAATGCATCAGAGCAGCTCTCCTCCAAAAAACAATTCGTTTTTTTTTTTGACGACAGACACCAACACCACCCACACAAACCAATTTCACCAATTGTGATGGAGAGGAGAGGGTGGGGTTCACACGCACTTGGTAAAACATTACATGCAAATGCAATTATGCAAGAGTTTGATGATTAAAACCGGCTGGGGAGACCTTCCTTTGTGCATTTCGTTTAACGATAAGAAAAGTGGTGGTTGCTTATATTTATAACCTTTCACATTCTCATTCTGGAATGTCAATTTTAGTGTGAAATAAAAAAAAAATTCAAAAATTAATACCTCTATTCAGAAACATTTCTAAGAAACATCTTAACTTAAGGGGAATTTTACTATACATAGGATTTCTTAAATTAAAATTTTTCTTATTTCGCTAATGCAAAGAATTTCCTAATTTTTTTTTAAACAATCAAGAAAAATGGTATCCATTATATTCTAAATAAAAAATCATATCATATATCGGGCCAATATTTTGTCTTTGATTCGGACTCTACTATTTCACGGCCTCTTCTTAAAAAAGCAAAGTTTAGTAAAATCTGCTCTTAGATGTGTTTCTTACGGCCCTAAAATTAAAAATCTTAATATTTTTGTAAGAATCTGAACATTTCAAATTTTACTCTTTTCTATTAATAGTCTAAAGATAAAATTTTAACATATCAGTTAAAGTGTTAGTCTAAATGGGTATTTCTTAATTGGTTAATATTTTTTTTTTTTTTTGGCGATAAAAAGTACAATTCTAGTTAATTATAATTCATTCGGCTATTAAAGTCATTAGACTTTGCTTTTATTTTATGCAGGAAAATTAATACCCATGCCTTCCGATGACCGTTCCTCGTGGCCACCCCTCTGAGGTTCAGTCTTGCTTCACATGAGCATTATTGTCGGCTGCTCCTCTTTGCAAAAAATGTGAATTAATTCGAGAGTTACCCTCTTCTATTCTATATATATCTACTTTTTTATTTACTTTTTACAATAAATATTTTTAAGTAATTAGTCCACTTAGAGATCTATTAAGATCATTAATTGAGTAATTCATTGGATTCAAAAAAATGTTTGCTTTATTAAATTTGAAAATTTGGATATTAGTATTTTCCAGCAATGTCTAGAAATCTTTAGCATATTGCCAATAAGTCGCCCTGTCCCTGGGCGTTGAAAATACTAATATCCATTATGACATTAAATGCAGAGGTAGAAGTCTTGTCTCACGACACAAAAGACAGTGGTTCGTTTCCCGTAAGCGACAAAATTTGGATGGATGGATGGACTAAATGATTTAAATAAATATGGTCGAAGTCTAAATGACCTTAGATGTCGAAAAAGACTTAAAAACAAAACAAAAAAAAACAAAACAAAAAACAAGTCACTATTGATATAAAATAATAGATAAATATAATTATTAAAAGTTTTTATATATCTATGTTAATAAGGTAGATAAAATATATTACTTTTTTTTAAACCCTATCTTATCTTTTATAAATTTTTTGCGTTCATATAATAGAATAGTAAAACTGGATATTGGATAGTAATTATAATTTTTTTTTTACATTTCAAAATGAATAATATTTCTTGGGAGGATTTTTAACTTTGCCGAGAAACCGAAGGTTAGGTAAAATAAAGGTAGGTAAAGTTTATGTAATTAAGATAAAAAGCCCATTGTTGCACCAAGCAGGACCATGTCAATTAACCAGTTAATCGGTTAGTTTAGATAGATTAGTTTTTTAACGGGTTAAAAATATTCTGTTGAAAAATTAACAGGTCCAAAAAATATAACTATTGAACTTTAAGATTTTTTAACCGAAAAAAAATTAATAAGTTAACTGAAATTGTCAGACCTAGTACTGAGGTTAATATTATAATATCTACCTAACGCAGTGGTTCCCAACCGCCGGTACGCCAGAAATTTTTGCCAGTCAGTAGAGAAATAACACTATTTAAAAAATGTAATATAAATTAAGTTTTTAACACGAATATAACTTAGTAATTTATTTTGTCCCGAACGCTTGAAATTTTTACATTATAAAAAATGGATGGATATTATTTGTTCAGATTGAATTCGTTTAATGCTAAAATTATTTATTTATTTTGCGAAATTTTTTTCTTTAATTTTTATCTTACCGGTCAGCGAAAAAATGTTACTTCGTATGGCGGTCCACGAACGAAAAAGTTTGAGAACCACTGAACTAACAGATTGTGAACACCTTTCAGTAAATAACGAAGAAACTATTTGAATAACATTCTATTAAAAAATGTATCTGAAATAGGATCTTGATATTTTATTTTCAAATAATATTACTTTTGATAGATTCTAAAATAATTGTTGAAAAATCAATCAATAAAATTACTAATGAAGAGGTAACATAATTTCCAATTTTTTTTTCTTTTTTTTTTTTTTGAATGAAACAGAAAAAAAATGAATGGTCCTAAAAAAAAAGGTTGAGTATTTCAAAATGCCTGGCAGGCAGGTGAGTTTTTAAAGACCTGCGGCCGCTAATGACCATCCTGAAACAACGATGAAAAAACACCCGCCCCCACTCATCCTACCTACGCATTGCATTCGCCCTTGACCCAAGCAGGTTCACGTTATTAAATTTCATTAACGAAAATAATTAATCTTTACCTGATGTGTTTGTAACTTGAATGCGTGTATGATGATTATAATTATCGTATTCGGCGCAATCTATTAGCACCGGTGGGGGCATTAGTGAAACGAAAACCTCCAAGCTAAACAAATAAAAATTAATTCACTGAATTAAAATACATATATATGTATATGTATATATTGCAGTTAAGTAGCCTATCTGCTAATGACAAGGTCCGATCTAGACAATGAAAAAGCTCCCGTAATTTTGGCCACCCGGGGCATTAGGGACCCCCGGCGCCCCCGGGAACCTCTTTAGTATTAACACCATCGCGATAGCCAACTGCCGTGGAATTAAATTTGTCTTTAACTGAATTTAAACACAAGTAATTTGTCTTGTAAATAGCCATAGGCGGACTATAATATCCATGTATGTGTGTGTGTGGGATATTTAAAGATATGAAAGCAAGATTTAAAGATGGAAAAATATTTATATATAATACATTTCATTAAAAATTCAAAAAGAAATGAGTCAGGTAGTTGATTTGAATAAAATATTGTTTCCTAAGCTGAGAATTTTTTTATAATTGAGAATATATTTATTTTGGAAACTTAAAAAAAAAAAAAATAGAAATATTGATCTGCTTTAAATTCTTATCATTAGAGGGGGTTGGGGTAAGGTTTGTTGTTGTGGTTGATTTGTTAGGATATGAGAGATATGTGAAGAAACTGGTAGCCAAAATGATTGGTTTAAGGTAAGTGAGTGCGGGATTATTGTTTTGACTGGGCATGTTTAGTATTAACACCATCATGGTCCTTCAGGACTTGAACCAGGGACCAGCCAGTTCCGCGGCGAATAGCCACCCTCTCTTCAAAACAAACCCCTAATATTCATTTAATTTAACATTTCGTGAGCTGATGAGAGAGATGCATGGATCAATATTAGTCAAAAATAAATATGTCTACAATACATACGATAGCAACTATAAAGTGTTTTTTAAAACACGGGAGGTATATATATAGGAACATATTAAAGTATCATAAAAACATCTGAGCATATATTGAATATCACTAACTAATGAAAAAGTTCCGAAAACGTTAGATATCAAATATGTATCTCGTCAGGCGGAAGATCTCATAATGATTTAAAGTTTTTAAAATTATTAAATAAATTAATAAACATTCGATATATTTTCAAAAAAAAAATTTTATTTTGCCATTGTTTGTAGCGTATTTAAATTATATATAATATTTATTTCCAAAATAAAAAAGTTTTGTATAAGAATTGAAATTATAAAGATCAATCTAATTCACTTTTTTTTTTATTTTTCGGATTTAAAAGATGGGAGGTTATTAAAGTCAATATAACGGAAAGTCGAATGCTTGGCAAAATGGAAATGAAAGTATAAGTGTTCTTTCTATATTTCAATTTTTTTAAGCGTCTTTGACTCTTCATAAAACGTACATAATAAATAATATACTTGGGTTACTCTCCCATAGAAATAGGGAAAAGTCATAGGCGGAGCTTTCCTTCACGTTTAGATGTAGCACGTAGCCCGGAATACATAACAAAATTGATAACAAAACGAGAGAATTTCAATTTGAAAATTCTCATTTGAAAGATTGTTTTGAATTGAGCAAAGAGAGTTTATTAGCGTTTGGCTAAATTAAAAAAAAATTAATGTTTTAAGATAACGAATCAATTAACTATAGTTAATACTCCTTGGTGGTCTTTTTATCTTTCGATAGGCCAACTTAAAAAAAAAAAAAACAGCATCCGCTTTTAGCCTATAAAATTCTCTAATGGAGCTAGCTAATGAAATAAAATAAAAACGTAATAAAATAATTTGAAGTTGGATATTGTGATTTCTCCTCTGTGTGGCGATGGCGCGATTGATTGGCTGCGGCTCGGACAACGCTAATGGAATCGCGCGATGATAGCAACAGGAAGGGGATTCCCCCGACGATGGGTTGCCAACCCAAACATACAAACACCACTACTACCAACGTGACGACCAATCACCACAAGCGCCGTTAATAAATACCAGCAACGGGTAGAAACATCAACGCCAGTCCAATCGATAGACAGTAAAATGTCCAATCCGTCCTCCCCCCCCCCCTCGAACCAATAAATGTGGAGAAAGGGAGAACCCGCCTGCCTCCCCTTCGTCAACTTTACATGCATACAAAATCAATCGGGCCACACATGCACGCAGTGACTTGCCTAAGCCAGGAGGGTTAATTTTTTTCAGCCATCAGCCCTTTGTCCTAGTCTAATTCACAACATAATGGTGGACGTAGCCAATGTGTGAAAATGCTTCAATACAAATTTATCGACTTGAAAAACGTTACTTTATAATACATATAACAATTTTCAAAATGTAGTATTAGGTAATATAAATAAAATAAAAGGAATTTTGAATATGTCTATGGTAAACTACTCAAAGAAGGACACTGGGCGAACGTAGTCACTTTCACTGCTAATCTACAAAAATTTAAAAAAATTATAATTATGTTATATTTTCGTAGGTTTCATGATATAAAGAACTTTTGGAATAATATATATAATAATTAAAATTTATTTTTAGTAAATTGCATCGCTTAAGATGAAAGAATTGTAATGGAGGAGGAATGTTCTTTTGTAAGGAATTTAGTTATATAGTTTCAGTTAGAATAATGTTGAATAAAAAAAAAAAAAATTTTATTTCCCAAAAAAATATGTAAGCTAAATCATATACCTTTATTAATAATTTGAAAATTATAAAAGACAGGAAAAATTATAAAAAGTTGAATGGGTTGAAAGGAGGAAGTACTAAAGAGTCTACCGAAAAAAGTCTTCAAGGTCAAATGACACAATAAACGATAGTATGTCCCTTATTTTGTGGCCAAATCAGGGATCACGGGCCTCAGAAAATTAATATTACTCCATATGGTAAACGTTTACACACGATACAGTCAGATCATCTTCAGATTGCGAGACCTATTGTTTTAGACTCAAGAGACCTCAAAAAGTGTATTTCTGTTAAAATATTGATTTTGATTGTTTTTTTGTGTTCGCAATACTTTCTCACTATATATTACATATATATATAAGAGAAAGTAAAAAAGAGGAATAATTATAATAGTTAGATTTAAATTTTATTATAAAAAATAATTTATAATAATAATATTATTATATAATATTATATTATATTAAAAATTTTAGACATTAGTTTCTTTTTCAAATATTAAATTAGAAAACTCACCTAAGCTACGTCATCGTATTATAATTTAGTTGATAACAGGTTATCTACTTTAAAAGTTGTTCAAAATGTCAAATTAGAAGGTTTAATGTGATATATAGTTTTATTATTTTATTAATATTTGGGAATTATCAAATAAAATAAAGATAAACTTTCTCTAAATTCTGAATAATTATAATAAATATTAACCTAAATAGAAGTGTTTTTTGCCTGAAGGAGTTGAAAAGATCTCAATAATTCAAAATAATCGGATAGGTAACCTGAATATTTTTAAACTGATTTATAATTCGTTAAATTTACATACTATGTTATAATTCTGTAATAAATAATGATTTGATTTATTAGTTAGAATCAATGAGTAAAAGAAAAGGTGAAGATTTTAAAGGAATTAGTGGACATTTGAATACATAAATAAATTTATTTATTTTATAGAAAAAGTATAGTTATAGAAATAATAAATAAATACAATTTAAAGATACCGACAAAACAAATAGTCTTTGGGGGTCATCCATTTGCTATATGACCAACTGTCTAAAGGATTTTTAGACTAATTGTGCCAGAGCTCCTCTAGAGAGGACCAAGCATGCTCAGTTGATAAAAGCCCATTAGGCTATTTGGGTTGCCTACCTTCTAGTAATCAAACACGAACTAATTTCTGCAATCCATAGTAGAATATAATTTTTAATTTTATTCATACATACTACATTAAACCCAAAATTTACTTATTTAAACAACTTCCTAAATCTTAAAATGAGCATGTTACAAGAAATTTTTTGGCTGAAAAGCTACATCTATCAGCAGAAAATATTTTTTACTAAAACAAAAAAGCCTGCTTGGATGACAGAATTCATAGGGTGAGGAACACTGACTCCCCCCCCCCCGCCCTTGCATCATCAAATGACGTCACTAATTACATACATTATATAAAAATTTAAATAAAAATACAAAACAAAACAAAACAAAAATCCAGGAATCTAAACAATAGAAATATAGAATTGTTAAAAAAAATATGAATGATGTCTAAATTTTAGATTCTTAAAATATAAAATTATGATTATGTGGAAGGTCGCCGGAATAAATCGACAAATAATACAGGAATGCTTTTAAAAATTCATAATAAAATAATGTATATCATTTTATTATCAAATAATCAAAGGCCCGCATTCTATAATACTTGAAAAAGAAAAATACTATTTTAAAATTCTCCTAGGCAACTAAATTGAGATTTTTATTTCATTTTAAATACCCATATACTTGGAATATTTATATTCGAATTATATACATTTTAGATATCCTGAAAAATAAAAATATATAAAGACTTAGTTAAGTTTTTTTAATTTATAAAAAATAAAATTTTTGATTGTTTATTGATAATAAACAATTTCACTTTATATTATACAAAAGAATCAATAAAAATATTTCTTATAGATGGTTGGATAAGACGGGCGTGAACTCGGCGCGATGTGCGCAATTTTACATTGCCACGTCATATATCTTTATTTCGTAGGGGAAGATGTTCCAAGAGAAAAATTTGTCGAAGAGGAAGATTTAATTGAAATTAATTTTTTGTTTAATAACTCAAATCTTAGATTCTTATATTTTTTTTTATTAAATTAATTCAGCAACTGCCTGTTTTCATCAGTTAATGAACTTTTTAAAAAAAAGTAAACATAATTAAAATATAACAGCTATCTTGAAATGACATCACAATTAATTAATTATATATATGTGTTAACTTTTTTGAAAGTTTATAAGCTGATAAACGTCGCTAAAATATTCTGATTTAAAACAAAGGACGACCTAGGAAGAACATAACTCGCCAACAAAATTCTTTTCTACTTCGATTTCATTCTAGTATTTCATTTGAGGTGCATGTACAAAGGAAGCAAATTGTTTTCACCTCTTTGGTTTCCATATTCCGTAAATTTTTTGTTCTTGAAAAGATTTGTAAAATTTCTTTGTTTGAAACATGAAAGTTTCCATAAAAATTTTCAGATTATTTTCAAAAACAATAAAGTTATGAGACATATAGGGTGGGAATTTTTTTTTCTGACCAATAATACTATTGAAGAATGCCTAAGAAATTAACCAAGATTTAAATATTAAAATTAGACGGTTTTTTATTAAAATTCCTTGAATCGAATACTTCATTAATGATCTAAACTAGACAAAGACAGAAGTTAGAAATTCATTTCATAGAAATTATTTTTTTTTAATTTAATTTTTAATTTGAGAAATTTTGTAAAATTATAAAAAACTATAAAAGAACCACGTGCCATGAATTATAAAAACTTAATTATACTGATATAATCTATAAAATAGGCAATACAAAAAACTTTTAGAATTTCTATACTTTGATAAAAGTTTTCGAATTTTAAGCCCATTCATTATAGTTAAAATATGGAATAGCGGTTTGTTCCCCCCCCTCCCCCCAATTGGCCCTCCCTAAACCGCAATCTCGTTTAGTCAATTTATTAAATCCTTAACCTAGTAAAATGTTTCATATATAATTAGCTAGGAAAATAGAGGCCTTTTCAGTCCAATAAAGAAAAATAAGAAGCCTTTCTACTGAGGAAGACTGGCATTAGCAGTTGAAATCAGAGGTCTGAGAGCGGAATATACATAAAATATACTATTCCCTTCAAAAGTAATTTGGCAAACTGTATCTTTTTTAGTGTCTTAATGGATAATTAGGAGAGCTTAGAACTGTAAGAAATTAAAAATCATCAAATTTCATAATGTTTTACTTATTATTAAATTTATTATTTTCGGATTTCATGTTGATCTTCTAGTTAACTTTTAAGAAGAAACAAAATATAGAGGTTGTCCTATTACTTTTGAAGAGAATGGTATATCTTTATATTCATATATATTTTTTCTATTGGACTGAAAATGCCTCAATTTCCCGACATATCTACAGTGCTAAGTGAGTACAATAACATAAAAAGATTTCTTTTTTTTTAATATTATTTCTTACCCCCTGTCTAGTTGGATAATTATATCTGTTAAATTTTAGTTTATATAAATTATGAATCTATTAAAATAAAAGAAATGTACTCATGTGATTGGAATATTAAAAAGTTGTATTTTAGCTGGTAAATTCACAAATAAAAAAGAGAGGAAGAAGAGGGTGGGAATAACAAAATGGCAGAGCTGCGATGTGAATCAGCAGAGAGTCGTGTAGGGGAGGTTTCTTGCCGAGCGTGAAATGATCGCCGGCCATTCGAATGCTGATCCGGAACGCGTTTCCGATCGCAGCACATCCATAGGCAAATACTCACGGGGTACTACCACTACTACTAGGGGACACATAGTATGTACTCACCTATCGAAGTCGGTAAGCCTTGACGAGTCCCGGAATCCCTTCGCGAACGGATTGCTGTCGATTTTTAATTTGGTGATCTGGAAAAAAAGCCATTACAAGTTAATAGAGGCTTAAAACTAACTGCCGGTATGCATACGTAAATGGCGAATTTTATTAGCTGCACGCCCCTTGATGCTGATACAGAGAGCGAGAGAGAGGAGGGAGAATTGTTTTAAACAATTCACCACTATCAGTTTTGTTATTAATTTACAAATTTAACATTTTTTAATAAAATTTCAATAGAAATATGATTAACAAATTTTTT
>JAAAKE020131092.1:0-14364 GCA_010014785.2 Anisolabis maritima | reverse complement strand
CATTCGACAGAGACATAATGCTAAAAATTTCGATTCAGAATTTGAAAGAAAAAACTGAAGTGTTCTAAGACCTATTTTCTGACTTAAAATTTAGAAAAACTAAAATCAATTTAAAAAAAATTTTTGTGAAAATAAAAGTGGAATCACTTTCAAACCCAAAACCTCGAAATTTAAGAAAAATTCTTATTTTTATCTAGAATCAAAATTCTTTCCATGAAATGAATAAAAAAAAAATTTCTTAAGGTAATCATAATTTAATAAGCTATTGTTAATAAGTCTATATGTTTAATTTTGAATAAACAGGAAATTCAGAATGGATCTCTTTTTAAGTGGCTTTAAGAACTCGCAGCATCTTCCGATTTCGATTGTTACTTTGTGTTCCTTGGCAGCTGATTTGATACATAAGACGGGAAGATCGTAACAAACATCCTTTTGAGGAACCTCTGTCAAAAATTGTGATGAAGCACCTTTTAATTCTTTGCTCAACTTATTTACTTGAGTTTCGAGCCCACTTTATTAACGAACAATTTGCGTCATCAGAACAAGAGCGTATGTATGATGGATCGGGCCGGATGTACGTACAAGATACCTTCCGGTGTGTGAATTCTCTTAATGACGACGTCGTTGCCGTGCCATACGGGCTTAAAGAGAACAACCGGCGACAAGCGTTCCCACCAGGGCCCCATTGATAATACACACGATGAGACCTTACTTGGCCTGTGGTCGCTCAAGCGTTTGCACTTAATAGTTGATACTATATATGCATGCATAGAAGAACAGGTGTGCGGGTGGTCGGAGACATATGGCACTGGCGTGCCTTATCATCAAACGGAAGAATTCATATTAATTATCATGGCAGAATTTAAGTGAATCGACAACTTAGGCCTCAACATTATTCATTATCGTTATTCCGTTAATTAAACCCTCGTCTACCGAAGGAAGAATGTTCTGCTAAGTAATAAACATTTCTTGTTACGAGCTAAAGGGTAATGTCTTTTGAAATTTCTACGAAATTGCCAATGGCGCCGAAACTAAGAGGATTGCAGATTTGAATTACAAATTAGCAAACTTGGACACAATATTGCTGACCTCAATACATGCTGGCAGCCATTAAACGGAAGCTATTCTCAAAGAATCGTAACATAACTTGACTTGGCAAAAGACAATTAAATAGATAATAAAAGTACTCTATCGAAAAATTTCCCAGACTATTTAAATGAGACGGCGACAACCTCCTGGGCTTGCGAGGCGCCCAAGCGCGACGCCCTGCGCCGGAACTGGACATACAACACATTGTCTTAGCGTGTGTGAGTGTTTCCGGCCCGGAAAGGCGCTGCCAGGTGATCATTTCCGATAGAGATATTTCGACCACAAGCGCTTGCTTCTTTGTGGTCAAAACGATAGCCGATCGCTGACCGATCTTCGATATTCGATACACAAAGAGCCGGCGCCTCTAAAAACTCTAATTATGGGTCCATTCTATTCAGCTGCCTGAGATGTTTTTGTAAAATAATACTATAGAAAAAGGAAGATAATGTGCTCGGCTTTTCATAAAAATCCGCTTAATGACAAGTGAAGCTCCTCGAGGCCGGTTTGACAAACGATACGGAGAGGGTGATGGGTTGCAATTTCTTGCTAATCCTTTTTGATTTTTTCCCCGGGATGTCTTTGTTCAGTCTCCGCGGTCCAGAAGGGCCAGCTGCCCTTGGCCGGAGGGTGCGTCGATCACTATCTAAGAGGGGGCTACGCACGTGCCCATCTGTTCGAATAGATGCCCCGCGTCTTTTGATTAGCTCTCCGAGCCCTCGGTGGGGTCCTACGGCCCTAAAAGTCCCGCCTTATAGGGCACAAGGACAAAAGCAGATCTACGATGACTGTACTCGACCCATTATTACATCTCTTTGCCTACATTCGCGTTTATATTATTCAGGTGACGCTTTTCTCCGGCCCTTAAACATTAGGCCTGTCAGGAGTTCTTAATGAATATGATTGGGTCTAAGGGGCACGTTCTCCCTTCATCACGTGATTAGACGTCGCGTGTCTTTGTCGAAGACGTCAACAATTTCGACCGGAATATTGACTGTCGATTATTAATTTCCCGAATTAATATGCTAGTTAAAGTAAATGACCTTTGACGAAAAAAAACTAGAATAGGACATTTGCATATTCAAGTTTATTTTCTTTATCATTAAAAACAATATCCCGGCCATTTATAATGATTTCAGATAGTAAATGAAAACCCATATTTAGAAAATTTAATTTTTATTATCCATTAAAAAAGATAATTATCTTGTAAGGAGGATAATTATAATAAAAACTATTTTTTTAAAAATATTAAAGAAAATAAATATGTTTTTATTTTATCTAAAACGGATCTCCTTACTTTTCTATGAATTAAAAAAAAAAAAAAAAAAAAAAAGGAAAATTGAAATTTCTATTAATTTTTAAAATTTAATTTAAATAATGTAAAAATTTTATTTAAAAAATACAGAATAATTAAAAGTATTTTTAGCCCAACATAAATAAATTTAAAAAAAAAGTATTTTTATTTTTTTTTATTTATTTTGGATTCCGATTCAAACCAGTAAATATAGATTGAAACTTCAAATATGCTTCTAATTACTTAGAGTAAATATAAGTATCTGGGACACCGAGCGGTCACTCGATCCTTTAATCTATTTATCTAAATTTCTTTGTTTGTTGATTTTTTTTTCTATAATTTGATACAAATTTTATATTTATTAATATTTTTAATTATTTATTTTTACTTTTGTGTAATTTGATATAATACGATATATTTATATATCTATTAATTATTATACATTTTTATTCAACTACTTTTTCTATTAATAATTAGTTTAATTAAAAATTCTAGGAAATTTAGCTTTGCTCTGTATACTCTGTTTCCAAAGGCATTTGTACCAATTGTTTTGTTTTGAAAAACACCCATGTTATGATTTTGACACCTGTAAATATTTATTGACACACCTGTTGATCAATTACTTTAATTAAGAAAAAACCTATCAAAATAGTTTTCCCGAAGATGAAACCTCAACAAATCGATTTATCAGCCTATAACCCCCATAATATGTGAATTTCAAAAAATCCTTAGTGCCGTTTTGGAGCTCAAAAAACATACTAATATATATATATATATATATATATATATTTATTGCTCGTATAATAAGATTAGATAGATAGATAGATATACATAGATAAAGTTATCGTTGCAATTAAAATTTTCTAAACATATAATGCATATTAATTCACTTCAGGAAAAAATTGTGTTCTCTCTGGAATCGAACCCGCAACGCATAAACTCATTGCATTGTCCAGAAAGAGAAAGAGACCTTGGATCTAATCCCAGCAGAACCTAATTTTTTTTTCCTTGAGATATCTAGACAATATTATAATAAAATGCAATGAAAAGCTGCTGATTGAGTGTCGCGTCCTAATGACGCTGCATTCATAGGCTACGAGCAGAGTTTGACATTTATTTCTAAAAGAAGATTAGGTTAACTAATAAAATAAGGGAAAATATTTCCGGGATGTACTGGTTAAATATTTATTTCATAGTTCTATATATGATAAAGACTATACAATTTATTATTAAGTCTTAGATGATGAGGGACGAAAAAAAATATTGTGTTAAAATTTTTTTAACCAAAGACGTTAATTTTTTATATTGTTTTGAAATAAAAAGCGGCTATACAAATATTACAGGTGAGTTCTTAAATAATATAATCAAACAAGCGAGATATTTATCTTTAAGATTTGTGTTCTCGTTGAGGGTTTCTTTTCATATAGTTCATTGCTTAACTAGCCTCAAAGAGATTACCAAGTTGTGAAGGGTTGGAAATCTCCCTTACAACTCATAGCTAAGTTGTATAAGGTATAATGCGTTTGTTTAGGGATAAAGGACCTACAAGGAAGGGCCAAGTTAGCGCCATTGTCAACAAGGCTCCTTAGGGATAACGAGCTAAGATGCATGTCGTCTTCCCCCCCCCCCTTCATTTCGCAATCTCATCAGCATTTCGAAACTAGTAAAGTTTTCAAAGAAAAATTTTAATCCTTTTGTTTGTATTTTATATGAAATACTTTCTCTATTCTATTTTAAAATTTTTTTTTTACTCCTTTTATTTCTTCCTTGAATTTGTAACTTGCATAAACAGTGCACCCAGAACAAAGATGAGAGACTTAATTACAAGGCAAAGTAAACAGTTTGGGCTCAAGTTGAGAACAACACATCGCCTCATTCTCGAGCGTCCTATAATACGAGTGTACAAGTATGTGTGAGCAAAATAGATGCGCCAAGCGACTGCATATAAAAGAACAATAGGCGGTCTTCTCCAGTAAGCTCTTGATTAATGAACAGACCAAGATAAGCGAACTAAACCCAAGATGTGACGGGATGAAACTTGCACGTCGAGAACAATCTCTTCTAGATTAGCTAAAGGAAACCCAGAGGAAACAATCGACAAGGCGACGAGAGTTAATAGTCTGGAATAAATACGATAGGGAACAACGAACCGGAGAAAATGAATTGTCTTTACTTTAAGTGGATAAACATCTTTATCAACCACCTTTTAACTAGTCTTTTAAAGACCAATTTATTAAGTAATCTCTTCCCTTATTTCTTAATTTACCCTCAAAAGAAAAACATCTTTCCCCTTTTAGGTTTTATTTCCTTAAATCATTTCTCCTCGTCTTAAATGACAGCCGTTTAAACACCATTACGAAAACAACCCCAGACATTCGAAGGGTAACCAACCCTCTAAGATTGTGGTGTCTTGCCTTACCACCTCCCCTTCTTTGAAATAACTCTGAAGCTTAAGGGAGACTTTCTTGGACCAACTGTTGCTTCAATAACAACCCCTTTTCGGCGTCTTGGCCCATTTCCGACCCTCTTAGAGCCTGTCTCATTCCATTTTCCCTAAAGTGTTTCCAAGACGTTTTCCTTCACTCCCAATTGAGCATTCAACAGGTCGCTCGTCTTGGGAAAATAAAATAAGAAGAAAAACATATTAAATAATTTTTTAAAATAATTTTTAATATTATTATTATGAATAGTATTTTTTCCATTCTAATTTTAATATTTTTTTTTTTTCGAAATTTTACTATCGTCTCAAATGAAGCCTCCAACTTTGTTTACCTTTGTTCGAGCCATTGGCCGTCTGAACAAAAGGTTCTTTTGTGGAGGGGTCTCCCACCTGGGTTGGGGAGCCTTGCAGATCGCACCATTATACACTCTTGTAGCCTACGATTGTTCTTTACTTGAAGTCACGTGCCGAACAAATAAAATGCTTCTCTTTCTATACACATATGCACATATTTATGATTTCCAAAGATCAATGCCAAACTACCCTCAGTTGAGAGTAGCTAAACTAAAAGAAATACAATGAAGCCACGCTAGAGTAAAAAATAGAGAATAAGGAGGGGAGAATTTTTTTTACATCCCACGATTGCTCCTGAAAGACAATTTGAAAATTTAATTATGAACCCTCTTATATCTTTTATTCTCTCTGCAATAGAGTGAGTGACATGAGGCAGTATGTCAGGGTTTTAGAATCCCTCCATCTTATGAGCAATTGAAAACCAATCTTTTAGTTGATCTCTCAACCTTATTGGATTAAGAATTGGTTCTCTATCTATTTTCCATATGTCCACTCCAAGCATGAACCCATTCGATTATAAAACTCATCTCAGAAAATTCAATTTCTAGATTAATTGGTATGTTTAAGAAATTGATTTTAATAGAAAGCTAATAACTATAATAAAGAGCAATTTGTCTTCTCCGCTTGAGAAAACAGAAAAAAAATCGAGGGCACAAGTTAGGAAATGGGGGTTGTTTGCGACGAAATCGCGGCGTCGCGGCGCCGTTTCTATCGTCGTCGTCTTTCCCTAAGCCCTTCGACTGGTCGTTGAGTTTCCTGTGTATTTTATTGGTCCTGGCATTGGAAGAACCGGAACACAATAGGGGATGTTAGAGGGCTGAGAAAAAGGGGTGGGTTGAGAAGGTTGCAAAGTCGACAAGAGAAAGAGCAAGAGGAAAGGAATATATACAAAGATAAATATATAAGGGATGATAGAGAGGGGATTCCTATTTCATCTTCTTGTACAAACATACTAACACACGAGAGCTGAAGGGAAAGAGAATTCGGGCTCGGATCCAGGCTCCAAATTCTCCACTCAGAGAATACAATTAAACCTACCTACTAAAGCCAATAAATTTTAACTTTCAAGACGCAATGCGACGCTTCTTTAATTTAATTTATTTTAATCCATTTCCTCCCTTTATTCATAAATATTAAATAAATCAATCAACTACTTCAACTTTTTAATTTTTGAAAGCATTTAAATTAATTCCGAAATATTTTATTTATAAAACGTTTAAAGTGGTCAAAAGTTTAATTAATTATTTTTTTAAAACACTCTTATAAAATTAATTTCTATTTCCTTTGAGGAGATTATGAATGTTTAAGAATAATTTAAAGATCCCCTTGCCTTTTGATCATTCTAACTTCTTTTGATATTTTTTCATGGTCAAACCTGCTAGTCCTCTGTTTATAAAACATACACATATATAAGGTGAATTTCCTGAACCCCAGGTTTCTTGAATGAATGAGTCTTATTGAGACCTTTTAAATCCGACGTCACACATAAGACGTCACGCAATGAATAGAAAAGGGCGGACCGGGTTCCTTTATGGCCAAATGCTTCGCTTGAGAGGACAAGGCGAGGTAAGGTGCCCTCAAAGAAAATCCCCTGAATGCCTTTTAAAACCGCACCTTAGATATACGACATGTGTTCCCTTTACAAGTGAGTTCAAACGATTAATTAATTGCCTTACGATAGGAAGGAAACATTTCTCGCCTTTTAAACGTAATTTATTTTCTTAATTATACTCTTTTTTCAGTCACGTAAGGCTTTTTTTAAATAATAAATAAAGCATGTTTGAGATGGAAAAATTTTAAAGATTCATTAAAAATTTTAAAATTCTTTTAGATTATAAAAGTAGACTAAATCCAAATAAAATTTGAATTCACTTTCCTAAGTCAACTTTTTTAATTATGATGATTAGATTTCTTAGAAATTCTATTTCTCTTAGTATTCATTAATAGATCTAAGAAACATTTAAGAAAAATTTTTATTTCTAAGAAATTCTTAAATAAATAAAGTAAATATTCCACTTTAGTAAATATTTTTCTTAGAAGGGTTTCTGAGAAAAAGTGAAAAAGTACATTGATCGAGAAAGAGAGTGAATGAAAGCTAAAAGAAGCGTGCCCCTCCTAGCTTTTAAAAAATAAAGAAATTATGGAGGTTTGTTTTCTGTTGTAAACAATATTTTTAATAAATAAGAAATTTGAAAACTATTCATAAAGAAGATAATAAAACCTCCTAACCGTAAGTGAGAGCATCTGTTTCTGAGGACACAAATAGTAATTCAATATCGGCACGCGCAGCAGCTCATCGGGCAAAATAATTGCAGAGGCGAGAGCAAACCAAAGAAGAACAGAGAGGCAAACTCAGCATCTGCCCCACGTCATTACCATGAGCGATTTGTTGGCTTGTTTCTTTTCTTGTTGTGGGGTGTGCCAAGGGGGCGAACACACCTGCCCCCCGTCCCATAAGGTCTTTGGCATATGGCAGAATTAAATATGCTATATGATTCGGAGTCAACCCCGAATATAGAGCGAGTATTGTTCAAGAAAGCTGGTCTATCTTTTTTCGAACCCTTCGTGTCCCCGATTTTGGGGTTAAAACACCTTTCGCTTTCCCTTTCTACCCAGGGTCCCTTTCCAATAAAAGGTAAGCGTCTTTTGTGACGGCGTGTGCCAGATTTCACGGTTATCTTATCTTCGATATTTGTTCAATGATAAGTGATGTATTGATCGATCAGGGCCAATTTAATTTTCAACCTTCCAATCATCTCTTAACCTCCTTATTTGAAACGATCTGACGGCCAATTAAATTAACTCTCCACGTTAAAAACACTTATCTTATCAAAAGACGACTCAAGGAGAAACACATAATTGCTGTATCTTCTAATATTGATTTATACCTCCCATTAGCACTGAATAACAATAATATGTTTTAAAATGAATGTTTATTTAATTTAATTGCAATTATGTGTATGTTATGATTTTAAGCATAATTTAGAAACATTTTTGTCTTAATTGAACTGTATAATTAGAGCGAAATGGATACTTGATAAGAAACAGGGTACACACCATTCCTCCTTTCTCCCTATGCTTAGGCTCATTATATGGTAATTAGGTTAACAGTGATGGGATCACCGTTGGTTTCGACCGGTCGTTATCAAGATATGGCTTCTCCATCCTAAGTTGCTACAACGACGATTACGTCCCTTCGAACACATTTGTAATAATTAGTTAGCGAACACTTATGATCTCGTTTACAAAGCATCACTTGAAATTAACCAGCAAACTCTAACTTATAATTAATGTAAAAATAGGAATTTAAATTTTTTAAGGGGCTTTTAATGTGAATATTTATGAAAAGAATTTAAAATTTACAATTTATCAAAAATTTATTTGATAGACATTCGATATAATTTTATCGTTTTAAATCATTTAAGATTTTAAATATTTAATTAATGAATTTTTTATTTTGAGATACCTCCCTAAGTTCAGGAGTATTATAATAGATGTCCTCTCTCTCTGTCTTGCACACACACACAATCATAGATAATATATATATGGACATTCTTGTCTATAATTAATGAATAGTTGTGTTAATTGCCTGTGTATCCCCGAAGCTTCTTGTGGCCAAGGGATTCCCAGTGCCGAAGGGCACTAGGCACGAGCCCTTAATGGGAGGCCCTCGATGGAATGTAAACTAATTTACACGGAACGGGGAAGGGCAGAACAATCTTGAGCCAATCAAGCGGAACTTTCTTAAGTTGCCCTAAGTTCCCAAAGTGCATTCATTTGTAAATGATCGCCTAAAGGATGATACAAAAACAAAATTCCGTGTACTAGTTGCTTACATCACTTCCTCCCTGGAATAAAATGAATTTGATCGAAATATAGAGAATAATAAGTGACAAGCGAGCATGTCAAAGCATAAATAGAGAGAAGGCTTTTGTCTTGGCTGGTCAGTCAGCCCTTGATGCTTTACACCTTATTAAACACCCCATTTCGTGAATATAAAAGCAACCCTGCTTCGTATTTCCTATTCATTAACGCCATTTCGATAAAATCTTGATATTCAGATATATTTTTAACATAACCTTTATAGAAGTTATAATAGATAACCTTCATATGAATAAATAAATAACATTAGTGGAATATGGAGTTATGCGTTCTTTACTTTTATGAATAGAAACCTACATTAGAGATGGTGACTTTAAATAAATGGAAATTTAATCTGTTTTTATAATATAAACATTTAATGAATTTTTACCAAGTTTTTATCTTATGATTTAATTTTTTTTTATTTTTGGAATTTGCATTCTTAAAAGCCATTTAACATTTAAGCATAAATAAAGGAATATTTCTATGCGTTTAAAAGCGAAAATGTGAAGGATCTTTAGAATTTATTTTCTCTAAGAAAAAAAATAATAGAATCATAGAGAGTATTAAATATAAAAAAAAAATTATATTTTTCACTTATATCTGCAAATTTTGTTCTGGAAATCAAAGAAAAAGAAAAATTTCAACTGACCAAAAAAAAAAAGTCATTTGATTTTGACTTTTTATTCCCAATGGAAATAGTTGAGCTTTACTTTCTTCTCTCGTTCTCGCGAAAGACTATCTTCTCTCTCTCTCTGATTAATTTAAGAGGAAAAACACCTGCTTAGTGATTCAATGAGATTTTCTGGCTTTTTAATTTCTTCAAATGTGAAAATTAGTAAAATTTTATTAAAAAGCTGATAATTTCTAAATTGTTAAATCTGTGTTTAAAAGTGAGCCCGAAGGAAGTTGGCACGTGCGATGAGTGCTTCCGGGAGTGCGCGCGAGTGAGCATCGATCCCGGACTTCCCCCTTCCTCAGGGATCCAGGCGCCAATTACATCCCTCAACCTCAACGCCTCCTTCAACTCCACTCTCACCGTATAGGTTTTTTTTCTCTCTCGTCATCATCTAAGTTTTTTTTTTAACCCGTAGTTGTTATGGTTTTTAATGTCGTGTAAACAAGTTGCTCGCTTTGTCGGTGAGATATGAAGAGGCACCGAGACTTAAACGACGTTTTATATACATAGCTATATTGGAATTTTTTTTTAAAGACTAACAAATATAATTAATTAAATTAGAGATTAACAAACAAAATAAGTAAATGAATTTATTCACTTTAAAATATTCTTTTTTTTATCCTATAATAATTTTTTATAAAATGAAATTTTTCAAATATTTATAATTTTTTTATTAAAATGACCGAACAAAAAACAATAATTCTGAGTGCCAAAAAAATAAATGAGAATGTAAAATTAATTCAAAAAATAGGGCTAACGAATTTATTCGGAAAAATTTTTCTCTCATTAATGATATCAATTGTATGTAATTTTTTGTATTATGTTTAAGGTTTTTTTAACGGATGTATAAATTTTAAATAAAAATATATTTTCTTTAGACAAATGAATAGATGATATCCTTCTAAATGACAACTTAGCCATTTTTTATTTATAATTACTTAAAATAGAACTAGACCCCTTACTCCTTCTTTCCCCCTTCCCCTCGGATTTGAAAAGAAACTACTCAAATGAAACCTGCACTTTCCGCCCCGTTGCAGATTTGAAAAAAAAACAGCTGTTCAAATTAAGACTAGGAGAAATAATAAAATACACTTAAAAAATTAAATATCTATAAAACGACTCGCGAGGACGCATATAGTTCAGAAGGTAAGGGCAGGAACCGGAACTACGGTGTGGTAAGAAGCTAGTTGGTGCGGAGGGAGCAGCTGGCCCTTGGGGCACACACCTGGGCAAATGGGCTGCAGCAGCACCCTTAAGGGCGAGGGCACATCTGCGTCATGCAGCCTTATCTTGAACGATTAGCACACGATGACGCTGTTCTATCAATGAAAGAAAATTACCATTCGGAGGGTGGGCTGAGAGACTCCCTTAAATTGAATTGAGGGACAAGGAGGCCCTTTGATCAACCTCATCGATAGATTTAGGGAGGAGATCAATTATTATATTTGAGGTGGTCGCGCGACTCTATTTGTGTATCTTTTTTTGGTCAGGAAGGGGGCCGGTTAATAGTAAAATCGCCTGGAAAAAGTAAACTGAACATCTTTTCAGAGGAGTATCCCGTAGTGAATCATTTTTAGTCAGCGTGGAGAAAAAAAAATAATGATTCATAAAAACAATCAATAAAAATAATAATTAAATTGGACAAGTCTTCAAGAAACTGACCCTCTTGAAAAAGTGATGGGTAGAATCACTGGATAATAATAGAAAGTAACTTGATATTTTTTCAACGAGTCCACTTAAAAAGGAGAAGCAGATAATTGGTTGTTTTTGGGTCAGGTTGAAGAGATGAGAGTCCTATATTCTTTATAAAATCCTTAACCATTCGAAAACTGATAATAAAAGAAAAAAAATCAAATTCTTGGATTACAAAATTTACAAAGAGAAAAAATAATTCAGAATATTTTTAGAATAATTTCTAGAGATTGTGTTTGATAGAAAAGTTGATTATATTTTTTATTCTAATCAATTTTTTGTTTATTTAGATAATATCCAAAATTATATTTTTAAATCGTTTTCCACTTAGAGAAATTATTTTACCTACGAATGAAGGCAACCTTTTTTAATCTAAGGCAAAGCCATCTATCGGGGGCGGGAGAAGCTTTATTTCATTTTCTATCTCTTCCCCGCCATCTAAGTATAACATTGTTAATTATAGCAATAGGGTTTCTTTTATTTTAATCAGATCAAAGTTTCATTCGTGACCGAATGATTCCATACCGAAAATTCGATAATTGATAAGAAAAATATAAGCTTATTTTAAAAACATCTTAAAAAATTATTTTTCTTGATGAATTGAATTCTCAATTCAAATTTAAATTTTATTCTATTCTGCATTTATTAGATAAGTAAAGAGTTAATTAAACAAAAAAGCTTTTAACTATAACCTTAATAAATAACTCTTGTGTATAAAAAAAAAAAAAAAAAAAACATTTTAAATTTGCTGACCAACACTTTGTTATTGGCATTATGCAATGAGTCATCTTTTCGTGACTTTTCATTTCCTTCCTGAGCTAGGTAGATCCAGACTGACCATCAGGTCTCATCCGCGGACTTAATACAATGGACGCCATTTTCATTGACATCCTGTCTCTCCGGGCGCCACGCCTCAATCCCTCAAGTGAACCTCCTGCTTCCGGCATTAAGACAGGTATGTAAGTGAGTAAGTTACCTGACAAACAAACTCCCCTTGAAAAGCACAAGACCCTCCTTCTTTATTATAAGAAGGTTACCTTTTGAAAAATATATAAAAGATCTGGGCCAGGCAAAAAAAAAAGCAGATTTGTAAATAAATAAGATTTTCTCTCAATATCTAATAACACAAGAGTATAATAATAAGTAAATTATAGGTTCACAATATACATATAAAATTATCATAATAATCTCAAATGTTTCCGCAATTAAGTCAAAATGTTAATGGAAAGTTTTTTCTTATATTTCAATATAATCCTTACTGGTCTGCTGTTTCGATATTTTTTGGAACTTCATATTTCAGGATTTAATATGAACAGACTCACAGGCACCCTCTTCCTAATATTGATTTCTTTTGATTGCGTTTATAAAAATAATCAAAACCCAAAAGGGGTTTTTTTTAATCAGGGACGCATTAAAATAACGGAATAATTATGTTATCAATTTATTCGTAATTAGAATATTAATTACTTAATTAGTAATGATAATGTTTGTTATTTATTACTAATCTCAAATAAAATTAAATAATTTACAAAAACATTATCTTTAATTTGCCTTAAACAGGATAAGTGACAACACTTCGAAATGAAATTTTTTTTTTTTAATAAAAATATTAAATGAGTTGATGAAAAAAATGGCAAAAATTTTAAGAAAATTCATATAGTGAGAGAAAAAAGAAAAAAAATTGTATTGAGCAAAACTGAAAGTGATCAAAATGAACGAGCCATTTTATTTTAAAGAACTTGGCCAACTCATTCAGTAAAAGGAAGAGGATTGCCCATTTCTATATAGACTGTACCCTTTTTTTTTATTATTTAAATAATTACATTAAATAATATAATATTAAAGTATATGTTATTATTAAAAAATTATTCAGTGAAAAGTTATTCAAGTCAAAACTTACATAACAATATAGAAGATTATATAAATAGTGAATTATCTCTTATTGTGATTTTTGCCAGCAAGTGTTTATGAGAATTTGAAAAGAATTAATAATTATAATTTGGAAATGGCGATTCTTTGAATAAAGCAGTCACGCAATCTGCCAATTCAAGGCTGACCTGTCACTGAATAACAAGAGATAATAGATAGAGCAGGGAGGAAATTTTTCTCTCTCTGATGGGGCGGAGGCACCTGATTGCGGCATTCGCAAGGCGTAAAGGCGCGGAGGCGTGGATCCCGGCGTTACGGACGACATCCCACCTCCGAGATCCGGTCGGGATATGAACCCAGGACCCAGGACGCCCCGAGGACTTAGTCATCTATTAGTCCATCATCAAGAGGAAACGATTAGACCACTGGACCGCGCCGGCCCCGATAAGAATTCATTCTATGCACGGGATTCACGCTAGATGCGGCCCGATGCTTTAATCTTTGATGCGCTCGTGTATTCAATCGAACAATACCATATCATTTACCTATTATTGTGTCCATGATGATGGCGACTTTTTTCTCTCTATATCCTGCTTGAGAGAAATCATGAAATTCAGGCCGAAAGAACATTGAACTTTCTCCCTAATTTATTAATTATAATTTTATAAAATTTAAAGAAAATTTGATAATTTTTAAGATTGGCTTTCAAATTAAGAATTATATCGCAATGGCTGACAGCTAAATGGGGAAAAATTTTTTTTTTAAAAATAAAAAAATAAACACCTAAGATTTGGGGTCTTTTTTA
This sequence comes from Anisolabis maritima, assembly GCA_010014785.2. Lineage (NCBI taxonomy): Eukaryota > Metazoa > Arthropoda > Insecta > Dermaptera > Anisolabididae > Anisolabis > Anisolabis maritima. Next base: position 284 of record JAAAKE020131092.1, on the reverse strand, counting down.
TAAGACACTGAGAATTTTTTTCTTTTTAAGTCTTTTAGGCATTGGAGACCATATAGACTTTAAACGATATACAATAAAATACGATATTTAAATCAATTGGTATCCAATTGATTTAAATAAATTTTCATCAGACTGGCTGGGATCCGAACCTACACCCCTTGGCTTTGAAGGTTATCACTTTTAACAATGTCAATATCTTTAACCTCTCTCTCGGTCGGGGGCGGGGGGGGGGGGGTCGTTATTAATTAAATAAAAAGGAAAAAAAAAAATTTAATTTAATGTCT
>JAAAKE020131081.1:619-14365 GCA_010014785.2 Anisolabis maritima | reverse complement strand
TTATTGCGATTGAAAAAAAAATAGATGTTTCTTTTTCACCACAATTTTATTTTTTGCGGCCTCTCTCCCCCCCCCCCCCCCCCCCCCCCCCCCCCTAAAAAATGGGTCTCGCAAAATGGTCTGTCTCTGTCTGTGCGTGTGTCCTGTGAACAAGATTTCTCAAAAACGAAAAAACGTACGAGGTTGAAATTTTATATTAACTTAGGGACCCTCGTTGCATGCACCTCGAAGCTTTTCAATAAAATTGGCTAAAGTCTATTAGTGCTTTACGGATGTATTTTTTTTTTTAGTTTTTCTTTTAATTTTCTCAAAATTCGCTCTTACGATTTTGATTTAAATTCATAAAACAATTATTTATTAGATCTTTGAAATGTATTAACCCTTATCCCCCCAAAATTGTTCGGGTAAACGGCGGGAGTAACCACTCTGGTTCTTAAACTACTCTAACGAAAACGATTAAATTGGCATTAAACGACTACCTAGTGAGCCCAACGTAAAAAATTTGGTGTGACTGCATATCACTCAGCTTTCATTACCTTAGGTAAGAGAAAGTTGTGTGATATGCGTTTTTCAGACGAAATTTTTTACTTTTTTCTAAGGGATATTTACGCGCACAAAAAACCACCTTTTCTCCTTTTAATAAATAATAAAAATATTATCAATAAATAATGATAACAACTGTGAAATTTCAATTCCAAATTCAAAAAATTATCCTAAAATTGCCTACTTTTGTGGCTGAGGTTTGGTTTCTAGTTGAAATAATTATTTAAGATGTATTCCTCACACAACCCACAGTATAATATTATTAAATTAACAATAAATTGAATAGCCAATCACAATAAAAATTCTAAAAAAAATAAAAAAAAAAAAATTGGAATAAATCTTAGACGACTTAAAGAAAAATGAAGAAATCTTCTCTCTCACTCTTTGGCTATAAAATTTCTCTTTAACCCATTCAAACCAAAAAGAGGGTAAAAAGACTTATTTTATGGAAACTGCATTTATATAATTTTTATCAAATATTACAAGACTGGATATAAAGTGAAATCAACACAAAACATTGCTCTAATTTGGATCCTATTTTAGAAATACAGAGAAAAGCGATTGTCCGGTAAAATTGAATATTTTCTATTTAAAATCTACTATTTTTAATCGTATCACACAGGTTGAGAATAACTGGCACAAATGATATATAAGGAAATTCTTAATGAAAAAATAAAGGACATGGCGACTAATAATGATGGAAAAGTTTTAAATATTTTTTAAATCTATTAGTAATTTTTAGCGCATTTTCCCAAAGATAAAGAATTATATATTGCATTTTGCCTTCCGTCCGTGAGAAAGGTCAAAACTTCAACAGCCCTTTTTTTTTTTTTTTTTTTTTTTTATGCATTTGATAGTGCTCTAGGAAACAATTTTTTTGGTTCAAAAGCCTCACGGGGTGGCTACCACCCACTTAAATATTAGTTTTTTATTTTTCATTCGATATTTAATAAATAATTGAAAAAAAATGTGCGGACAACGACCGGATACTTTCCTAATATTTTTTTAATAGTTATTTAATTGAATTTTTTACTATTGATATATAATCTTAAAAAAAAAAGAATGTAGTAGAAATTTTATTAAAACTGGTTTTGATAGGCAAGCTTTTCCATCTTCGGAATTTCAAATGCAATGTTTCTTAAAAAAGAACTAGAGAATGTGACAAGGAATTAATTATGGACAAGTAATATTATTTTTAATAAAAACAAGTATTTGCTAAGTCTGAATTATACACAGGCATAATTGGTAAAAAAAAATCAATTAAACAAAAAGGGAATTTTTTTATTTTGGTCAGATAATAAAACGAAGCAATGAAATATAAATATTCTCGTTGTTGTTGTTGTTTTTAAGAGAGCAAACTTTGTATGAAGGTTTTCATGGATTGTTTTTATATATTGTTAATGTTTAATTAGTGCGGATGTTGAATATTTATTTATTTATTATCGAGTGAAAAAATGCTTGTTTTCAACAATTAAATTACTTGTTTAATTTTTATTTATTCAGAACTTAGCATTTTCATTTAATAATAAGCTTTTTTTTGTTTCTAATTTTTTAAAATAAATTTATAATTTTAAGGTTAAAACCGCGCAATGTTTGGAATAACATATAAAATTAACAATGAAGATTATTTTTAGAATTAAAAATTGCAATTGAAACTTGAAAAATTTTAATTTTAATTGGTGAAATAAAACAAAATTCGAAAATGATTTCCAGGCAAAATTTTTTTTTTTCTAAAAGAATTATTTCCAAAATTTTTATTTGAAAGATGCATTAGAATATTAAATAAAAATTTTGCATAGGATATGTTATAAATTTTTGTTTGTTAATGATATTCGCCATAACCAGTTTTATAAATAATTCGTAATCAAATTATCAAACTATTTTTTTTTCCTTTGAAAAATTTGGTTGTTTGTAAACATATGATATTTAAAAAATTCTGAGCTCACAATTGCAACGTTTGTAAGAGATTGCAAAGTTTCAAGAAAATAAAATTATTAAATTAGAGTACACACCCAAGAGGGCCTTTTTCAGACATATATCTATCCTAAAACGAAATTTCCGTTATAAATTCAACATCATATATATCTATATATAACCTAACGTTTCGGTCAGGGTTTGGACCACCATCGGAGCTATAAAATATGGACATTACAGATACTATCAATTATTAAATATTATTTTACAATTTTTTATATAAGTATCATACCTGTGGTTGTGTCACTATACTAATAAATTATAAAACATTCAACTATTTTATTAAAAGTTATTCAGAAAAATATTCTATAATAACTAATAGCTAATAAATATAATAACATTTAATAAAATAGTTGAATGTTTTATAATTTATTAGTATAATGACACAACTACAGGTATGATACTTATAAAATATATATAAAAAATTGTAAAATAATATTTTATAATTGATAGTATCTGTAATGTTCATATTTTATAGCTCCGAACCGAAACGTTAGCAGTGGGTTATATATAAATATATGTCAAATGAAATAAAATAGGTTTCATTCTTCGATATTTTGCCTTTCCACAATCTACACGACCATACAACTTCATCTTCGAAAATTTCATTATCTAAAACATCTTCGGATTTTATGTAGATCATATAATTAGATCAATCCGAAGTTAAGAGCTTACCTACTTATAAATGTAACTGATGATGTAGGCATGAGAAAGTTAAAAGAATAATACAATCAGAATATGTAAAAAATTACAGTTGCCCAAATTATTTTGAAGCGTAATTTCCCTTTTCCTGTTGAATAGTAATAACAAGCCCTAATATCCGTTACTTAATGTTTATTTTCCCATTTGACCATTCACTTTCTTGATGATGGCAATAACCATATTCAAAACGTTAGTGTTAAAACAAATAGTTTAAAAAAAAGAGAGAAGGCCTATCTTTGAAACTTCAAGATATTATCAGATAAGTTTAAACCTTCTATACTAATTTTAATTAAATAATTTAAAATTTTAAAACTTTTTCTTTTTTCTTAAAAACTTTGTGAGTGTGTAGGTGAATTAAATATTCACACTTCACTAGAGAGTGCCAAAAATTATCTCAGAAGAATTTATTTTTATCTAAAGAGCAAAGAAAATAAACAAATATAAACTGGGATTCTTAAAAAAAAAAACAACAACAACATCAATAACACAAAAAACTAACTTTTAAATTTTATCTTTTTCAGAAAATTTTCATTAAAACCACATTTGCCATGGCTTGGGCCATGAAATTAAAGATGGTTCCCAGTAGATAAGGCCGGCCCGTCGTACGGCCTAACGGCTATTGAAAAGAGAAGAAGAGCAAATAAAGAAAAAATGCCTTGTCATACTTGGGTAACTAGGTGTCCTCCTTTGTGTACTCATCAGGTTGGAGTACAATGAAATGAAGGGCGTTAAATGAAATAGAAAACTTGATTTTAAAAAAAATCTATAAAATATTTAATATACTAACCAGTAGTAAAATCTAAATTATAATTATTCCTTAGGAACTTTGTGGAATTTATATTTATTAAATATAAAATTATATTTTTATTTAAATGCGCACAGACTGAAAGACATGCTCTTTATTTACATAATGGTGGTAATATAATCGTATATTATGCCATAATATAATATAGGACAGTATCATCTTTTTGAATTATAAAGAGATACAAAATGTTGAAAAAGTGATATTTATTGCTGAAAAAAAAATTTATTGGAAAAAGCGCTACTGTCTCAGTTTATTTTTTACGTATAATAAGTCGAGCTAAATTTCATCAAACAACCTGTGAACGAAAATATTTATTAATTTCTTTTATATTTTGTTAATTAGTGTAAAGAGAGAATATCTATAATTAATGAAAGTACTTAATTTTATTTTTCATTTAAATAATAAACAATTTTTGGTTTTTTAGGATTTTTGTAAAATAATAATTATTATTAATAATTAATAATAATATTGATATTTTCATTTATAAAATAAAAATTTTAGGTTGCAAGTTTTTTTTTTTTTTTCATAAATTTAGTAATGAAAGAAATTTATTTTTTCTTATATATTATCAGATAATAAAGTATTTAAAGAGCACCAAGTGCTCAAAAAGGGGACGCAAAAGGCCCAAAGAAAAAGTAGGGTGTTAAGACCCAGGAATGCAACGACCGGGAAATCCCCTTAAAAAGAAAGGAAAAAGGTCGGATAAAATTTCGAGATGGAGGAAAAATGTAAACATAGGAGGCCTCGAGTGAGGAATACCCTTAAAAAATTTAGTAAAGCAATTAGCAGAAAAAAAAGTAAAAAAATTAAAAATAATGTTAAAAGTGGAATGGAAAAACGATTTTATAAACAACACCAAGGAAATGTCTCTATTGTTGTATTGTTGAGTGTTTATATAACTGATATGTAGGAATATCTATCAGGTAAATATCATAACTAATTATATTTACTTAAATAAAACAGAAATTATTAAACATTTGACTTGAATTATTATAAGGTGTCACATTTAAACAGAGTATTTCTAATTTCCAAATAATTAGTGATATATGGTGATAAATAAGAAAAAAATAAATATTTGAAAGAAACTAAATATTTATGCAAAAAAATAATAAAGTTTTAAACATAAGTCCCATATATCCTTAAATAAAAGAAGCTTTCTATTGAGATATAAAAGAAAAAATGGGTCAGCCGGTCCGAGACTAGTTCTAGTTATCACGGTTATATGGTCATATACAAATTCTTATCTCTAACTCTTGCGGAAGGAAAATGCGCTAAAAATTATGCATTCAAACTCAGGATCTGGTCCACTGAATTGAGAATGGGAGGCAACATGGATGCATTCTTCTCACTGATTCATTGGGTAGGACAATGGACCGGAAAAGCAAAGATCCTGAGCACGACCCTTAGAATGGGTATTTTTTTTTCATTTGTCCGAGTTAAATAATTGTTTATATTTTAGGGATATATATGATTGTTAATTAATTTTAATTTATGTATACTTTCTCTGGGAAAATATTTCGAGTTTTAGTTAAGATATTTTGAATTTTCAAATTTCTGATATTGTCGGAAATTATTTTTAAAAGTTGTTTGTTTTTATGGTTTAAATAATATATACAAAAATAGGGGACTTGATTTACAAAATATATAAAGCACATATGACTAATTATTGTCTTAAAAATAATATAATTTTAAGATTTAATTCATAAGATTATGACGATTATATAAATTTTAATTGAAAAAAAAAAAAAAAAATGGGGGTCTAAATCCATTTACCTCCCCTCCCCCGCCACTGGCAATCAAAATCTCTAGATCTTATCTCATTTAACTTAATTTTTAAAAAAAGAACCATTTAATGGGTAATTTATTCAAGAATTTTATTTTATGTTTTGAAATACATTTTTCCTATTCTTTTATTAAAACTTATTATTTTTTTTATTTGTAATCATTTTTGCACCTATTGTATCATTAATAATATTTTTAATTGAAAATTTTTTTGTGGTATGGGACAATTAAATATCGACTAATGATTTCAAATTTGTAGATTTGCCTACATAAAGAGGGGCGAATTTTTATCAAATTTATTATCCTTTCTTAAGGGTTTCAACAATAAATATATCAAAAATTTATTTCACAGTATGGAAAAAATCTTAATAGAATTTTTTTTAGTTTTTTAGCAAAAAATAATTAATATTTCCTTTTTAACAATAATTCTATAAATATTCTAAAGATAAAAAATTAATAAACGGATTATTTTTATTTATTAAAACCTAATTTTTTCGGGAAAAATCATAATTTTCTACTTTTATATGAAATAATTTCTTTTTTTTTTTTGTTTTAGGAAAGTATGTGAAACATATCTATTTTTATTATCAACAACAAAATTAACTGGTACAACTTAAATTTGGACTGACACTTCAACAAATTGACAAACACAAGAAAGAACGTTTATTTTTGTATTTGATAAGAGACCAGGTAATTTTTGTTTTATAATATATAAAAAAATTAAATTTTTTGATATTTTTGAATTATTAGAATGAACAAAATTTTTATAAACAAAACAATAGTGAATACTACAGTAAATATTTGTATTTATCAACAATTTTTTATTAAAATATTTTTTCAATGAGTGTGACCGCGTAATGCTTTATTTTTTTTCAAGTATTAAATAACTAATATATAACTTTATTGTATGTATTCTTTTGTTAATGCAGAATAATAGCATAATAAAATTCAGCAACCGAAAAAATTTTCTATCAACTAATGAATGGGATATAAAAATTCATATTTAAGTAGACAACATGAAGAATTATGGAATAATTTAAAAAAAAAAAAAAAAAAAAAAAAAAAAAAAACAATTCTAAGACAAGAAAAAAGAAACGATAGCGTTTCAGGCCAAATTTCATCAATTATTTGAAAGCGCTACGTTTCAAGTTTTGGTTGGAACAATCAACAAGCTTAAAGATAGGACGTTAATTTAGAAACGGGTGATGAATTAAAAAAAAATTTATCAAATTTGGCCATTAATTATATTTTAATAAAAATGAAATTGTTGTTTTTTTTTCTGGCCAAATTTCATTAATTTATGTTTCGCGACTGAAAGAGACCATCATCAGGCTTTTTTCTGTTTAATAAATTTCATAATGAAGCGAAGTACATAAAAAAAATCGATGAAATGGAAAATGATGCTTAAAAAATTAATTTTTTCAACAATTCTGAGAAAAAAGGGATAATTTAATAAAAATTTGAATTTTTAAATTAATTAATAAAAAATTATTAATTAATTTTTTTGAAAATTATTATTTTATTTTCAACAAATTTCCTTTGTTTTTTTATTCGAAAAAATAATAATTTCCATCATCAATAGTAATTCGAATAATTAAGAAAAAAAAATTTATTTTGTTTGTTTATATAATTAAAACATAAATACAATAACAATAACAATAAGAAATGTATTCTTAGTATAAGATCTCTTTTAATTAAAATATAATAATCAAATGAAATTCATAGAAACAGATGCGAGAGTGTCGTATTATGAGAATGTAAACAATCGAACAAGTAGGCGCATGTTTGGCGGCAAACGGGGCGCTAGATGCCGCTAGAAACGTGCGGCAAGACACCCTCCTCTACCGAGAAGCGCCTACATATACTATGGACTATCAATTATCGACAAAATACAAAAGGAGACAATTGAATGGCAAGTATTATTTGGCTAGTAATACGTTTTGACACTTTTTTTAAGCCTAACGAATGGTCAGGTACAGTCGACTGTAAAATAATTGACAGCTTTTCAATAGTGAGCTCGTGCGCGAACCGCGCAAATATTTTACGGCTGATCCTCTCTAACAATTGAAATTATTTTTTTTTTAAACTTACCACTGGAATGCAATTCGAAGACTTGTCGTTGTTTGAAATAGTTTGATTGTTTGTGTTTTTTGTTTCTATTAATTTAATTTTATATGAGACCAAATATTCTTTACTAACACAGGGTATAATTTTTTAAGCACAATAAATTGTTATTAATTTGGAATGCACTTTTTGACATGCATGATAAGGCGACACTTAGAAACATTGATGAACATAGTATTAATTAAACACTATACACAACACCAAATATTCTTCAAAAATGTTGATGAGGCACCACACAGACATCATTTATAATAGACACAATAATTTTTTTAAGGGTAAGGGCAGTTGGAGAAAATTAAACTCCGAATGTGAAATGCGTAGAGTAGGGTGGGTGATAAAGAGAGATTACTGTAGGTTTGGGCGACCGACGGGTTTAAGGGTTTTATGTGAAGCAAGTGATCCGGCCAGAGGTGCTAAATGCAACCGCATCGCTCTGCAACTCGACACAAACTGAGGATCAGAAGAGCCGCTCGTTCAGGACAAGCTTGCCACTAGGAGGCGCGCGCGGCGCAGGCAGCCGCCGCCGCCGCCGCTGCCGCTGCCTAAGACAATGACTATTGTTGCCGGTGTAGCTAAGGCATTTTAGGGGGGGGGGGGGACGTCAAAAATGACAAACAACAAAATTTTGATTCTTTTAAAAAAAGACACTACCATGCTTTGACAACTTCTACTTCTATAACTATCAAAAACATTGACATTTTAGGGTCCACAAGTTCTCAAATTTAGAAATAAATTTTGAATGATAGTAATAATCTTTTATTTGTCTTTCATAACAACGATATACATATCGTATATATATATATAAGAAGTAAAAATAATGAAAAGAATTTGGCAAAAAGGGTAAATTTGGTTCAGAAAAAATGGCTTTTATTAAAATAATTGATTTTTTAACGTCATTTAACGGGCACTCAAAGACATTGTTGTATGCTAAAAAATTATTTTAATATAAGTCGGCCTCATTTGGGGATTTAGGATTTATCAGCTCCACCCTAACAAAAAGTTAAAATGACACCTTTGAATGTTCAATCAAAATTGATACGTTGCTTAGCTTAGTTGAATAAAATTTTTAAAAATTCAATTCAAATCTAAAGATAAGTATTCAAATATTTTTTAGACAAACCAGTAACATTCAGAGGAGGGGGTTAGGAGGGTCAGAACCACCCTTACACTAGATATAAATGACCCAGAGCAAATATAAAAAGGGTGAGGGGGGAATAAAAATACACTACCTATATATATACATATATATGTATAAATATTTCTCACAAAATTTTTATTATTTTTCAATTTTTAAAAATAACTAACTTATTAAACCTCTTAACGATGACAAAAATAAAATAATCATAATAATATAAACCTAGAAAAATACTTTCTCAACATAATTTCATTAAACTTTTTTTAAATTATATAAATGATTAATATATGTGTGTTAGAAACTATTATAAAAGTTCATATTTAATTCTGTTTCTTCCGGTTGAGAAGACTGTGCTCAAGGAAAATCACAGCCTCCTGTCTATCCACAAGACCTAACGTTGCTAATATATTAATAATCTATGCTATATTTTGAAAGCTAACCCCCCCCCCCCTCCTTAATGATTTTATATATTATATATAATACTTTAAACCCTAAAACCCTAAAAAAATTTTATATACTGTATATTCAATTGAAATAGAAAGAGAAACGAAGGATGTATAAGACAATCTTTATTAATTCGAGAGTGGCGTGCTTGAGCCCTGAGAAAATTGGATGTTCAGGGCCTTTCTACTTGTAGTTATAAGATTGATAAATAAATTTAAAAAATTTTCAAATAAATTATACTTTTTCACGTTTTCTCCCTAAAACTGTTTGTATAGGGCCCCTACTCCAAGGAAGCCCCGGTCATGTCCCATTTTGCCCTACGATAACTACGCAATTCGCTCAAAGGCTTTTATTTTAATTCTTTTAATCAAATACCTGTCCTAATACCTTATCATATATAAATAGCATTACTAATCGGTTCAATGGCCGACTCATCCTTGGTAATATTTATTATTTTCTCATCATAAAATATATTATAATACGTGTTCTAATATTCTCATATTAAAAATCAGTTTTCCTTCCAAAATATCAGCAATTTCAAATTTATTTATTTAGATCAGATCCAATGAGGAAGATGAGATTTTGTTGGGGGGAGGGGGGCTAAAACTTTTGCATTTTGAGAATTGAACCCACGTTTGATCTTTTATTTACAAATTTTTCACCTTTTTTTCTTTTATTTAATTTCTATTTGATTTTTTTTAATTAAAAATTAATTAGTACTTTACCATATATTACTTAAATTCGTTAATACTGATTCTTGTTTGTTACTAACCCATCACTCAATAAGTCCCGAGGCTAACTACAAAAAAAACATTTTTTTTGCAAAATTCGACTTTATTCATCAATATAGTCTCCTTCAAGAGTGATACATTCATTTCAACGCTTCTCTAGCATTTCGATGTCTTTTTTTGTAGAACGATTTATCTTTGGATTCAAAATAGACGTTTGTTGCGGCTATGACTTGAGCATTTGACGCAATTCTCTTTCCCTGGAGGATTTTTTGAGGTCTGCGAACAGGTAGTAATCGCTGGGAGCCAGATCCAGAGAATACGGTGGATGGGAAGCAACTTCGAACTTCAATTCGTGCAATTTTGCCATCGTAGTCTTGTGGGGGCGTTTTTTTTTGCAATTTCTTCCTTCAAACGCATCAATAATGCATCTAATATTCGCTGTTGATGGTCTTTCCTTTCTCAAGATAGTCCAGGAATAAAATACCTTGTGCATCCCAAAATACAGAGGCCAAAACCTTATCGGCCGACATTAGAGTTTTAGGTCTCTTCGGACGGCTTTCATCTCCTGCTGTTCACTCAGCTGACTGACAATTTGATTCCACAGTGTAGTGGTGGATCCATGTTTCATCCATTGTCAAAAATCCTGTTTATTACGGTTAAGCAGCTCCAAACAGCGCTCTGAATCATCGACGCATTGCTGTTTTTGGTCCACTGTGACCAAGCGCGGCACTCACTTTGAACACAGCTTTCAGGGTCAGCTATCTCATGCAACTTCACTTTACGGTCTTCCAAAACAAAACGATTTTGTGCACTTCTTTTTATGTTTTCTGGATTAACTGTCGAATTCATTATCGGTGTTTGTACGGCCACGTTTAAACTCAACAAACCAACGTTCGACGGTTGCTTTCGATGGAGCAGAGTCCCCATAACACTTATCATGCCATTGCTTTGGTTAACGGTATTTTTTCCCATCAAAAAAACAATGTTTAATCTACACACGAAATTCCTTTTTTTCCATTGTTTTGAAAATAACAAAAGTAGCGTCACTAAACCCACTGTAACTTGTAAACTAATGGCCGGATTGTCATGAAATTTTGACAAATATCGTTTGAAGGCAGGTACTTTCTAAAAATCATGGATTTTTCATTATAGACGCCATCTATTTGTCAGCTTCGGGACCTATTGAGTGATGTGTTATATAACTACATTTTATAGTATTAACCTTAAAGCGAATTTTTAAAAGCATTATCGGGAAATTGTTCTTTCATTATAGCAAATATTTAAATTAGTTTTATCACTTTTGAATGCTCCGGTACATTGTATGATTAAATCTTGAAATTTTAAATAAAAACCAAGAACTGAGGCTGATTTAAGGGGTCGAACAAAAATTTGATTCTTAAAGCTTGTGGACCCACTAGGATATAAATTTTTACACCGAACTGTTCCAAGCGTTGTTGCTGTCATGCAAAAACACTGTAACAATTACCAATCGGCGTTGAAATGGATTATCCTAGTAATAAATACTTTTATTAAACTAAGATACAATAATTAAAAAAACATGATTTCATAATTACTGAGTAAAATAATTCTTTTTAAAGCGTTTATATTTCTTCGAAAATTATTTTAATTTAATCTAATTAATTTTGAAACGAAAAATTTGATTTTACATTTTTTGTGACTCGGACCCGAGATCTCCAGCACCAAAACACCCGGCACTCGATCTTTGGTGCAAAGGAGCACACCCATTCCCGGATGGGCTGGAGATCCCGGGGGTATATATCACTTGATTCTCCAGCAAAAATATATATATAAAAAACGTTAAATAAACTATGACTGATTAAGTTCGATTCAAGTTATATATTGAAAATTAATATCTAATTCAAATGAATAAGTCTTGAAAACTATTTAAAAACGTTTAAAACTATTATTACTATTCTTATTATAGGTTGGAAATTGGTCTTACAAATGTTGTGTTTAAAATTAAAAGATCGATTGGACTCTGATCGTCTTGAATAAATATTCCGTTCGAGGTTGCTTTGCGTGTCAACGCAGAGCGGGGAAGTGAACATGGTAGGGTGCCAGGGAACCCCCCACCTGAGCTCGCAACTCACTTGGATTCCATTGGAAAATATACAGAACTGGAACGTGGAGAAGAGCGTATGCCGCCAGCACCTTTGGTCCTCTTTTCTGCATCGAACCCATCCCTAAAATAAACTGATGTGGCCAGCCCATCACCCATAGAGAATATAAAGTACTTTGTTTTTTTCTTTTTTTGAGTTATTTCTATTTTTGTTAAGACTAAAAATGTCTTTAATAAAGAAATAAAACAAGAGTCCTTATTTATTTATAAAATTTTTCTCTAAATTTAATTAATAAGATAATGAAGAAAAACAATTAGTATAGTCAGGGCCGGACTGGGGCCTTATTTTTGCATCTAAACATAAAGAGATAAGGCGTAAAAAAATTATATATTTGTATACGTTTTTCTTTTTACGAATGGTCTCCGAAATATTTTGGCCACGAATTATTGTTTCAATTTATTTATTTATTAAAATATTAAATTGAAACAAAACAAAAGAATATAACAAAAACAATCTTTTTTTAAAATTTATTTATAGTCTTTTCGACTACGATGACCAATAGGCTTTACAAATAAACATATTATATTGTTCAATATTCAATTATCGTTGGCTACCGGCTGTCAATTGACACTCTTGTTCCCTGGGGCCACCCATCCAAAGTTCAGCGATGATTGGTGTTGCTTGAAACAATTAAAATATTTTTAACAATTTATGTATCGATTTTGTAAAAATATTTTGAAGTCGTGAATGTCACGTCTTGTAATCTTATTTATTTACTTAGAATAGGATATTATAATAAATCGTATTTAATTGTCACTTTTTCTTTACAGAATATCAAAATCGCCTCTTCTTGAAATTATGATGATATTTCCCTTATACCATCGAGGTGCACGCTTCTGCATAGTTATCATTTTTAAATGTTTTTCGGACTCAGTGTGTGAAAAGGAAAATTGCATCAGAATTTGTACTTCCTCCTGAATGGAGTAGGGAGATCGCGTTAACAAAAAAAGCGTAAGATTAAATTCCTTTAACTAAATATTTAGAATAGACTATTTCAATATTGAAATTAAAAATTTGAGAAGTTTTGAGAAAAAGGTAAATTTTAAAACTAACAAATATAAATATTAATTAAAAGAAAGGTAAAGAAAATAATATAATTTTTTTCTATAAGAGATGAAGTAGCTTGACTTTAACTAAAATAATAAAAATAATAATAAAAACTCTATTTGAAACAGAATTTTATGATTATTTTAATTATATTTTTATTCTTTTAACAAAAGAAAGAAAAAATGGGATATGAATTAAAAGCAATACATTTAATGGAGGAGTAGTGTAATGCCAGAGGGAAATGATAACCGCCAATTAATATAAATAAATAAGGACGGAGTCTAAATGGCCTTCGATATCGAAAAAGACTTAAATAAA
>JAAAKE020131070.1:0-14370 GCA_010014785.2 Anisolabis maritima | reverse complement strand
CAATGATTCTCAGAGTTTTTGTTTGAATTCTAGGATAGGAGGTTTGAACGTGAGGCAAAAGGGAACTAAGCAGGTGCTGAATATGTCATGCATGGTTTGACAAGCATCTGGTAGAGAGCTATTTTTCCTTCTAATGGTAGTGCACTGCCTGGACGAATCAGAGACCAAATTGCTCTAATCGCCTGACGTCCTCTATTCATAAGTTTAAAAATATTTTTTTTTAAATATTTTATTTAATAATACTAAAGGGATATAATACATCTCATATATTATGTATCATATTTAAAATTTTAAAAAATCTATTTTTTTCACATTCCCACACTATTAATGAAAAATTTAACCCATCAATTTTTAAAAATATCTCTAAGTTTCAAATAAAAAAAACCCCCCCAAAAATGCAAAATATTCTTAATTAATGTGTATGTGGGTAGACTACGTCCTTATTTATTTATATTGCTAGCCAACATATTTTAAATTCAATTAATGAAAAATATTTATTTATACAAACACCTAAAAAAATAACAATCAAAATCAACTTGACATGTCTTGCCTACTCGATAGGGTTGTAGAACGGCCATCTCATATTCATAGAATATATGATTAACAATGTTTAATAGTGGGAAAGTGTTGCAACTTCGTTACCAATTTTTTAAGTTATGCATTTGAAAACCCCATCTTGCTATCCATCTTCTCATCTCATTAATATATTTCCCTTCGTCTCCACTTTTTATTCGATACTTTCAACATTCAAATATTTATTGCCTCACTTACTTTAGCGTCTTTAAGAAACAGAGGCTCCTATAATTCCAAGAATAATTTATGACTTTTTTTCCTCGAATATTTAAAATCTTGTAAAAGTATAATCGACAAGAAGATAGGATAGGAGATGAGATTTACGCAGCTCCGACTGTGTTTTTAATATGCCCCCACCCCAGCAAACAGCCCCCCAAAAAGGGGGTAAAGATCCTTGTGTTATTTAGGGGGTTGGTTCCAGCTTGCCGCAAGCTGCCACCATTGGCGATGAAGGGATGGGGGTGGATTTTGGGCGCCTTATTGTACCCAAGCGATACAACTTTGTGGCCAAAACCAACCATGGATGGGGGATCCACCCACCACAAACCACCCAGGAAAGTTGACGAGTACGTCGATCGATCATTGGGGGGTTGGCGATAGCCCTTACAACAGAGGCTTGTTTTGAAGAGGTCCCCGTGACATACACACAGACAGAGACAAACACAACGACTTTACAACTTGGACACTTGCCCAATGATAAATAATGAAATTTGAGGTGTTATACAATTTGAAACAGAAGTTTTTTATTTCTTCTTCTTCTTCTTCTTGTTTCTTCTTTTTTCTTGTTCTTGGTTCTTCGTCTGCAGTGCCATATTGACTTTTATCTAGCATAATTGTATTTATCCCTATAAGTTCTTAAAACTCGTTATCTTTTATAGGATGCACGACTGTTCCAGAATTTTTTCAAAGTACGTAGAATTAAAGTTGCATTGACAACAACCTATAATAGTTCTTATCAAATAAATGAAACTTTAAATCCCCAAATTCAGAAACATTTAAAAGCTAAATGTTCATAAATTCAATTCTTACTGGAATAAGTTATTTAGATGTTAAAATATGAATACATTAAAGGTGAGAATAATAATTCTGATTAAATATAAATTTGAAAAACTGAGAATATGAGTTTTAAAAAAACAAGTGGAAGTGACAATGTAGAATAGCGTAAGCCGGGAACATAAGATTTGAAGTCTGGTAAAGTGAACCATAGAAGTGAAATTCTGAACAGGAGATTGGTAGGGCGATTTAAATCTAATATAAAACAAAAGAGAAGCCTAAGACGTAATTTAAGGTTTTAAGACTAAAATGAAGAAAATATCGAAAAATTTAAAAAATGAAAAGTTATAAGTATCATTTCAAAAGGAAGATTCATGCCTTATTTTCCCATATCAGGATAAAAAGAAGTTTCGTGATATTCTTGCCATAATTTTTTTTGCGGTAATTGTCTACACCCTTTCTCTACTTTTTATAGAAAAATTTTATCAACTCTGGTTTTAAGCTTATACAAATTAACTTTCAAAACTAGTAAACTTTTTTTTTAATTATAAATATAAAAATGTTTGACACTTTTTATTATATATAACAAATCTTTGGTTTAGATGGGAAATCAAAAAGTTTTTTTTTTTTTCCACTTTATTTTTCTGACATATTTCTATAATCCATAAGCTTTTCGAATCACGCTTTTAAAAGATTATTATTATTTCTTCAATTTGTTGATCCTGAAGAGGTTTAAAGGAAGTGACAATGTGAATATTAACGGACGAGTAGGTGATAAAAAATAACAACAACATCGTGTTTATATGACAAAAAAACATATTCCAAGTTTTTAAATTAAAAAATTTCTTTGTATTTTTTTTATATTGATTTAGAATATTATCAATTGCCACTAATAATGAAAAATTTATTTTTCAAAAAACCGCAAATTCAATAATCAATTTTATAATTTTATAAAAAATATTTGTAACGCTTGTATAAGTAAATATTCAAAAATAAGAACAGTATAATAAACCCCTTTAGATGATAATTAAATGCAATTAATTAAAAAATGAAATAAATTTCTGCTAATATAATGTTATATGCCCAAATAAACATGTTTTGGACCATGAAAAGAAACAAGATCATATTAGAATTTTTTGTATATGAAAATAAATTTATATGTAAATCAGTTTATTTATTATTCTGATCTTTTTTAATCAGAATCTAAAAATGAATATTTCATTTTAATATGTACAATTACCTCTTCACCCACTTAACTAAGTAACTCTTTTAAGACTAGATACTAAGTTTTGTTTATTTTGGTAGTTCATCAGAGAGAGTTTCTGACTATTGGAGAACACACTTTTGTTTTGATAAGTGAACGAGATACACGTTTTATATTTTAAGTCCTCTTATGCTCAAATTTTTTATGAGTAATCGGGTATATAGATTTAATTATAATATAAATTTATAAATTCATTTTATCTAACTTCAACAAATAAAAATACAATAAAGTGCTTACCTTGTATAAATAAGAGAAGGTGTGTCCCGATGCAGCAGTCTGTTTTTTGCATTTTTTGGTTCTGGGATTCTGAAACGAAGATATTTAAAATAAATTTAGCGATCATCATTAGAACCATTGTCTAAATACAACAATATATTCTAAATAATTATATATAATATTTTATCAAAGTTTATGAAGATCAAAAAAAAGGCTAAATTTTTGGCAAAAGGTAGGAGGTAATTATTGCCGGATATTTCGGTGGTTTTTCCTAATCTCCTTCAACAGCGGGCTCAACCGGAGAGTTGGAAAAAATCTCGAAAATAATTACCTGCTAATAAATATATTTTGCAAAAATTTAGCCTTTTATTTGATCTTCATATACATTCATTTGGCATCCTACATTTTCATATTTAAATTATCCAAATTTAATCATTTATTTTTATAAAATCTATTAATTACATTTTTTTCGTGAATATAAAAATCAAAAAATAAAAATAAATAAATAAATAAAATAACTTATTCATTCTATTCAAATATATAGTTAATTAATCTATTGACTCAATTATAGAATCACTTGAATTTGATTGACAGCTCATGGGATAGAAGGGGGACGGGAATTATCATGTCGGGAAATAAATACCATGAAAATGTCAGAGTAATCTTGGCCTAGGCTTAACTCCAACCACTGCACAATGAGAGAGAATTACTACCCTCAAATCCTCTCTCGTAGCCCCTTTTCAAAATCCAAACCTCCCTTCCTCTCCCAGAAATGATTCATCCCCTCCCCCTTCGTCACGCCTTCATTCATATTAACTCTAAATAGCATTCATATTTTTATTTTATAAGACTTTAGATTTATGTGGTTTTTCAAAAAAAAAAAAAAAAAAAAAATATGGTTTATTTGATTTTGATTGCGATTACGAGTAAATCCCCAATATGGATTTTTTGTTAGATTAAGGAAGTCAGAGTTTGGGGTTCTTTGTAGATTTGGGGTTGAATTTAAAACAAGAGGTTATATAAATAACCATAACAAGAATTTCTTTAGGCAGATTAATATTTTAATTAGTTATTCTCTGTTCCTACCCAAAGTTAAGGCTAGAATTAAGTCGAATGAATTATTAGATTTTATGATAAAAAATGAATTCTCCAAAAAACACAAAAATTGACATAGTAGATAGCTTGTGAAAGAAACTGTTATTTCCTGTCCAATGTACAAATAGAATATATTAGAACCTGAATCCTGGGAACTGTAAGTAATAGGGAATTGCAAAAAAAATCATTAAATTTAATTGAAAACCAATTAATATCGTTTATGTAATAAATAACAACAATTCTAAAAACTCTATGAGTAAAACATATTAATCAATCCTTTACCATTGGGACTAAAGAGAGAAAGTGGATTTATTTATTTAATAGCCTTAATTACATGTACTTTTTATGTTCGGTAAAATAAATATAATCTTTAGAAGAAAGAGAATATATTTAAAATATGTTTTTATATTTCTAGGAAAAGTGTTTTCTATAAAAAAAATGAATTCAACGAAAAAATAGAAAAAGGTTCTAGATAGCTAGTATATGTTTAAACTAGCTTTGCGATAGATAGCTGATAAGATGTCACACTTATGTCACGTCAGGAGAGACCTAATCCATAAACTGCATTGATCCGTGTCTGTGTTGACACGAGTATACATATTGTGCCTCCTCCATCTCCATCTCGGACTAGTTACCGATTCCTCTCAGTCAGAAATAACTACCAATATATATGGAAATGCATTACGAGCCCCGAGATATGATGATCTCCAGGAGAGAGGGTCGGTTTGCCCCCTCTATCTACACCGGGGCTTGGAATCTTGCCGGGGAATCCAAGAACCAACCCCCCCACGTGCCAGGCAAATAACCACCTAGCCACCACCCCCGGGCATTTGTCAACTTGCTCCAATCCCAATTTTTTTTTTTTTTTTTAATCTCCTTTTTCTCCCTCTCTCTAACGTTGTGTTCATATAAAACAGCCAGAAAATTGGAAAAGGCAGTAGTCGAATCTTTTAATTTGATAATGAACTCAATAATTTATTTGTTTTTTATATTTACTAGCTGCAAAACCCGCCTTCGCAGGTCTAATCAGCTACTAACATGAAACTACCCTGTTCCCTCTGTGTGCAGAGCTAGAGATCTGACTTCAAGTATCAAAGGTCAGGGGTTCGCTTCCCGTCCTGAGCGACAAAATTTTATTTATATTACATTGGCTACCAATTAATATAAATAAATAGGCCTCAGATGCCGAAAAAGACTTAAAAAAAAAAAACTTTTATTAAATAATTAAATTGTTTGCTTGCGGGATTTAAATGCGTTCAGATTGACAATATATAAATAATAAGTAATGATAATTTGATTTAAAAAATACAGTACAATTTTTTTCATGTTAAATTTTGTTATAAATATCCGTAAAAAAGAAGTAAACCCCCCCCCAACAAAAAAAAAAATCTAAACTTATGACGTTTTTTTTTATGTTTCAAAATTAATATAATATATCATTATTTTACAAATATGAACAAAATTTTTCAACTTAGAAAAAACTTGGGCAGATTTACCTTGGCTAGTTTGTGTTTCCGTATTTACATATTAATAAAAGTTCCCAATTTCCATATAAAATTTAAAAACAAAGTTGTGAAATAAAATTTGTGTTTAAATTTTATTCGGTGAGAGTGAGAAACGAACCCTGAATTATGAACAAAAATCTTGACACTTCTCCAGTGGCTAGCGAAAAAACAGAGGACATGCTGTGGGACGACAAATTTTGCTTACACTTTAAAAAAAATTTATTCGGGAAGAAAGAATTTGGATCAGTATGAGTGGCAAATTTATAGTCTTCCCCGGTCGGATTAAATTATAGCTATGCCACTGGAATTGTCTCTTTTAAATTCCTTCCTCTATAATCTATATAAAGAGGTACGGACTTATTTGACCATCATCGGCTGTTAAACTTTTCTCTTTAAGTTGTTAGCAAATTATCGTATTATTTTAAACAAACTGCAAGTTGTAATGGAAATTAGAAAATTGAGAGAGTCTTTATAACAGCACCAATTTGAATAAGTCATTAGTTTTAAAATTCGACTAGATTTGTTGAACTCTTAAGGGAACTGAATCAGCAAGAGAAAAGAGGTGAGGGCGGCAGCTCCCTCGCCTTTAGGGAGTTTTCTCCCTAATCCGCCATTTTTCCGCCTTCTAACGAGTACGATTCAAAACTCGGACACAACTTTTAGATATAAAAATGTACATCTCCAACCATCCCCCAACTCAAAGTTAAGACGGACTAAGAAAGAACGAATACCCGCCTACCTCCTCCTCGTCGTTTTATGGTAATGGTGGCTGTTTAAATTTCATATGCTTGCCATTTAAGGTCGTTTGACTAACCAATTAGATGAAAATTCGTTTCAAGTTTTTGGCACTATTAAATTATCATAAGGTGTTCCCGTTGAGACAAAACTTACTCGTTAGCTGCTGTGTATGCGGCAGCATTTAAATAAAATTTTCTAAAATTGATTTTGGTATTGTGTCTACACGACAATAAAAGTCCTTTAGAAAAGCTGAGCTTATTATTCTTTTAAGCCTTAACCTTTTCAACAAAAAATAATTTTTTTAAATAATTAAATTAATTTTTAATTACTAAAGGTAAATTTATTTAAGGTTAATATAGAGAATTGCGTTTTTTATCCAACTTAAGCTGAAAGCTTTTAATCAAAAAAATGAAATCTTAGAATAATCTATCTGATAATTTTAAATGACTGTGTAAAATTCATTAAAAAAGTTCTTTAAAATAATAAAAAATTTTCATAATAAAAAAAATATATAATTAATTCAGTTTTTTTTATTTTAGTTATAAAAATGTTGATAAATTGTAATGAATTCATTTTTTTATTATTATTTCTATACAAACACATATTATAATCTGAATTCAAGCATAAGAATGAAAAACAAAAAAAAAACCGTTCTTGTTAGGATGAGATTGTGATGAAAAAAAATTTGTTATGCTTGTAAAGCATATCTCTAATTTAATGTTTTTATATAGGGTGGTTCATATGAACGGTTTCTACTAAAATAATATCTGCTAAAGCTAAGCGTTCGACAAGCTATGGATGGAAAACAAAGCGTTATTATAATGAAATTTTATTTGTAATCGAAGTGAGCTTCCTCCCTTGCTGTTAATGATTTGCTCATAGGCGCTTATTATGAGTTGTGAGGATGAGGCAAAGGTGGGTTTTTACCAATTAAATGAAAAAATTCCCAATTGTGAGGCATTTACTTACTTTCAAAGAGTTATCACTCTTTAATTATTTTTTTTTATCAACAATGACTTGACCAAATGGCCTATTCTATAAATATATTTATATATTTAATCATGGTAATAATTCCTTAAAGGACTGAAGATGGTTGAATAAAGTTTGGACGAAACATCTCACAAATGGGAATTTTTTCATTTAATTGGTAAAAAAAAACCGTTAGTTGCATCCTCACAATTCAACAATTACTAATCTACAACCCTTTTATTGCTTATTAGAAGTTCCATTAACAGAATCACTGCTTTTATAGCAGAAAAGTAAACTCACTTTGAATCGTTGTTACGTTATTTTTCAATCTTTCTCTTTTAAAAAGAATCGCCTTTAAAATCCTGTAAAGGATCTAGCTGGTGGGGTAGAGAAGGAAATAACGAGCGCGGGATAATATCTTCTTGTGGCTAGGTAGCAGAAACTTTTTGCTGACAGTGTTTTAGACGGGGTTAAGATTTCTAAGATTTCAAGAATGCTCTACTAATTGAAATTTGGAAGAGGCCATATCAATATTAGTGTGTAAATTACCAGCTTAACCAGTTTAAAGTAATATTATTTTAAGTTCTTATTTTTCCTAAGAACTTAAAGTTGGTACATTACTTTAACTCAGAAGTGCAAAGATCGATTTGCATTTTTTCTGTAAAATTTTCATAATCAATATTACCGAGTTATTAAAAAAAATAAATTCCAAATTTTATAAGAAAAAGGTGAAAATATCTAATGAAATAATCTCTTCATGAACCACCCTATATATAAATAGCAGAAGCATGAGATGTTGAGGTTAAAAAGTCCTATTCGAATTAAGGTCGGTTTTGGATTTTATGAGGTTTACAAAAATAAAAGATATTGTTTTGTGTTCGAACTGTGGACAATACAAAACTTTAGCCATCAATAACTTTCCAAAAGATTATACGATTCCAGATTGAAGCATTTTGTTTTGGACATCGAATATGAAAAGGAAACGAGTGGTGAATAATGCAAGTTTCGAAAAGAAGCGTCAAATGGCCTATTCAACCTTCTTATGAAAAATCAGTCAATTTTATGATTTATCATATTACATTATTTTTTTATTCAACTATTTACTTTAAAATTGTCAATATTGGCAAAGTGAAATAAACACACAAAGTAAATATAAAATAACGTTTGATATTTTTGTTTGCTATTAGTTTTTTCATTCCGAAAGCCTGTTTTAAATTTAGCAATTTGCATTTCTAATTATGTATCTTATCTTTTACAAATTTAGGTAATATATAAAAAAGCAAGAGAAAGTTAAGCCGAAATTTGAGTAAACAAAGAAAATAAACTTTTAGATGCCTCGTATGATACTGAAATTTTTTTTTTTTGAATCACATGGATTGAATAAATTCGTTCGTTTTTTCTTGCTGGAAGGTAGGCAACCAAAGTGAGCAACTCACTAATTTTCTTTTAATTACTCCACAACTTTTCTAGAGTCAAACATGCATGCTCAATTGTTACATCTCTGTAGTAGAGCATGCGAGGTCTGCTCTTATGGAACTATGAAGCAATTAATCAAAAAATTCATTAGTGGTCATTTGGCCTATCTTCCAAATAGCAAAAACGAACGAATTTTTGTAATCCTTGGTATATAATGGGAATGTGAAGAAATAAAATATACTAATAGAATTGGTAATTAATTATGCCATCGAATCATAATTGGAACGCTTTGGTCTAAACGTTATCTAAGGGAATAAGCTAAGCCAGTCAGGGATTCTCTCTATCCTTTTCGTGTCAATACGTTAAATCATTTTGTACTATCTGAATATGAATAAAACAATGATAACCATCTATGAAAGTAAGTCTTAAATATTATTAATAAATTATATAATAGATTAAAAAATAGTAAAATTTTTCTGGAATTAGCTTAAAATTATTTTTATTGGCTCCCCTTGCCTTCAAGTATATAAAACAATAGAGAATAGGCTGTATAATTTGCAAATTAACTTGCTTGTTGAATGTTTTGTTCAAATAATCTTTTTTTATATACGCTTTATTAAATTAGAAAAAAAAAACGATTTAATCTATTCTATTCATTTCCCTTTTCTGGAATCCTATAACAAAATAAAATGGGAATAAAAAAAATCTTACATACCATATTTAAATTTATGTTTAACTTAATAAAAAAAGAATAAATTCAACTTGATTTTCCACTCGACAAATATTCATGCAAGTATTTTTTAATTAAAAACGATCTTTTTATTTTTACATTCTTAAAATTTTTTAATATCTTCTATTTAAGAGCTTCATAAAAAAATTATAAATCACATTTAGTTAGATGAGTGTATAATATGAAAAAATGTTACCACAGTCGGTTTCATTGCTGACTTAGGGGCTCTATAAATAATAACATAATACATGTATTCAAGGTTGTGAAAATAAAGCGAATTACCAGCCGGTTAAATATGAATGGTACTAAACAATGATGAGAATGAGAACATTTATTATATTTCTATTCATTTTTTCATATTAAAAAAAAAAATGACTTTGGGAAAAATTAAAAAAATTTATAATAATAATAATAATAATAGGATTTAAGTTTAAAAGGCTTTTGGAAATTAAATTTATTTTTAAGGGTTAATTTGTACGAATTAAGTATTTCCCTAAATGGGATATATAAAGTAAGAAGACAAGGAATGTTTATAGTTGGTTTTTCTTCGATATTAAATTTTCTCTAACCACCATTTCAAATATACATTTTGGTTTTAAATTGAACAATTTTTTTTAAGTTGGAATTCAATTCTTAATGTTATATACGTATCTCTTGATTTATTTTCAAAAGAAATTTCAAGATGACCTAGATTCCAATTTAATAGTCAAAGGAAATATTTTATTCGTATTTTATAATCATTTATTTAACAACTTACTTTTAAATTAATAATTTTATCAAAACAAGATCTCAGAATCTTCTTTAGTGTTTTGTTCTTTTGTGTTCTATTTATTTTCTTTATATGATTTAAAATCGTTGGTTCAATTAAAAGAAGTATGAATAGTAATTACACGATTAGTCAAAGAAATATAGTGGCTATCCTAAATTGAGGGTGATTCGGTTTCGAATCCACCTTATGGCAGAAATAATTCCTTTACTTTCTAAACTCTCTAAATAATGCTCCCACCTAAGAAAAAGGACTAACTCCAACCCCTAGATATTTACTTATAAGTCAAACCCTGGTGATTGAAAAGTTGTTATAATAAAAAGAGGTTCCGTAGCTTATTTATTAAACTAGTTCCGCAGTCTGCTCCTAGCTATATAGATCATGGATAGAGAGATTCTTAACCTCTGCTTCTTTTTGTACCTCCAGATAAAATAGGCATTTAAAAAATAATTTTATTTAGCTCAAATAATGCAAAATTAAAAAATTGTAATGCGCCTATAGAGAAGCAACAAAATACTTTACAATCTGAATCTCTTCTTATTCGTAGATGGGCATTTGATGATTCAATAAATTATTTAATTATTAGCATTAAAAATGTATAAATTTGATGGAAAATCCATATAAAAATAAACTGATAAGGCACCACGAAAACGAATGTTTCTTCAAGGTTTGAGGACAATTGTAGAGTATGCTCGGATGAAAGAAATAAATTTAATAAATATTAAATAAATAAATTTTATAGTGATTACAATACAAATTATCTAGACATATTTATTTACACCAATTCGTACCGTAATGGTTTAAATAAATTTTCATCGGACTGCCTAGGATTCTTGACTTTGAAGATAATTAATAGAGACAAAGTCAATATCTTTAAACTCTCGGGTGGGGTAAATAAAAGTAAATAAATAAATAATAATAATAATAATTAGTAAATAAATAATAATAATAAATAATAATAATAATAATAACTAATAATTAGTAAATAAATAATAACAATAATTATTATTATTATTATTATATCAAAATTAATATACAATATAAAAAGTTAAGGCATATAAATATTGTAAAATTTAAAAATCCTATGGTCTCGGGCTGATTATAATAAAAAAATCTGAAACTTGAATATGAAATTTCATAAAAAGCCGTTCAATCTAATTTTCTCTAGACAGAATGATTAAAAACTATTTATTCGTGTTTACAAAAGTCATATTCATGCTTATCTGAATCTCTAATTTTGTATAAACCCAATACTCGAATTTTAAGAGTAGGTAAAATATGAGCATTATTTGTAAAATATAATAAAAAAAATTAAATATTTTAAATTTCATTTCTGGACATCTAGAGAGGTATAGATAGAGAGTGAAAGAAGGAGTCAAGTGGTGTTTCATTCCCCCTCCTTTAACAAGAATAGAATAGACGCTAGGGGCTGTATTGATATGGTTTAAATGGTATTAATGAGAGTGTCTTTTGGCCTTCACTGGGGATAAGATTTTTGGAATTCGCAGACCGAACGGACTTAATATAGAAAATAGAATTGAAATAGCTAAACTGCCAGTAAAAGAAATTGATTTCGAAGAAATCAAAAGTTATTATTCCTATTTTATTTCTATTATAATTAATACAGACATAATATATGGGCAGGTAAAAAAATTCAATTAATAAAGTTATGTCAATTTTTTTACTATTTTTTTACTACTTTATTTTAAATTTTAATTAGTAATTTCTGGCTAAAAGCTTTAAAATTACAAGTTGACCCAAGCGATTTTTTTTTTAAATAAGGCAATCCATTAGCAAAGAAATAAAAGCAAAGGGTTTGAATGTCCCTCTGATCGAAGCCCTCATTCACTCACTCACCTACTTACTTTACTGTAGTTACCCCTTCAATCTAAGCGAAGCTAATCATACCAATGTTGCCATCTTTCCATCATCCAAACGTTACTATATACAATCCTGTTATATTTCAAACAAAATATTTCGTTTGTTTGTAAACTTTTGATCTATCATACATTATTGGTTTAATCTCTTTAGTAATATTTCGACTAACATAAATCATTTATTTATTTATATATAAACATGTTTGTGTTTACGTATGAATGTATAGGTGTTTGCGTTTGTGGCGTGGAACGAGGTTTGGGAGGGGATGAATTCCTCATCCCTTTTAACATCATGCTTTTTATTAAATCGTTGAAAATTCAACAACAGTAACACAAGTATTTTAGAAATGGTTTTCATTTAAAATTGTTTTAGATGTCAAATTATTATTTAATATATTTATTAAAAAAATCTATTTATAATATCATATATTTATTATTAATAATGGACACTTTTTAACGCGATTAATTTTTGCATTTTTACTCTTAAAGCCAGTTAATAACGTAATAGTGGAGTAAGAACAAGCAGTTTATGAATATATATGTTATATAATTTCAATTTTGGATATTCTGGCGATGATTGATATAAATATAACAAATTGCTTTGTGGAGATAATTAGCAGAGGCTTTATGGATAAAACTCCAACCACCAAGCGTCTCAGAAGAGCAACTCCTTCAGGACTTTGTATATAAAAGGCTCATATGATTATCATTTTTTTAATACATTATTTAATATAGATATTTTAAACAATTATTATTAATATTTTACAAGAATTATATATACTTAGAGTGGGATATTTATATATAAATTTTCCCACAAATATAATAATACTCCCTGTGTATATAATTGTTGTAACAAATTAATAATAATTGTTTAAAATGTCTATGTTTAATCATGTATAAAAAATGATGATCATATGATCTTTTTATATAGGTACAAAGTCCTGAAGGAGGTGATGCTCTTCCAAAAAGTGGGCTGGTTGGAGTTTTTTAATTTTAATAGTTTGATAATGCCTCCAGAAAGCAATTTGTTTTTATTTGTACATATAGTATATACATATATAATAAAATGTCTATATTAAATAATGTATTAAACAAATTATAATCATATGAGCCTGAAGGAGTTGCTCTTCTGAGACGTTTGGTGGTTGGAGTTTTATCAATATATATTCTAAATAACTTTTGGAGCGGATTTTTTTGTTTTCTCCCTATATCTATACATTTAATGTTTTGCGGCTGTTTCTCAGAGGCTAGTAGACTCGCGATTTAAAATGGAGACCATCTCTTGATATCCAGCATTCCTGTAAAATTTGGTTAAGACGATCAACTAACCTCGTAGGAATTTATGAATAGAAAGCTAATCATGTCATACTCCTGAAGATCTTTCTGAATAGATAGATTCCAGCCCGCCTGTTTGAATAATATATCCCCATTTCACTGCCATGACGCCGTTTGTATTATTACTTAATCTCCTCAGCAATGCCTGAATCAATTCCGATTATAAATTATAATCATATCTAACGATTCAATTATCCTTAATTATTAAATTATTAATTCTTCTTTATTATATTAGACATTCCCTTATTTATTTTTTTTTCTACATTTCTTATAGGCTTTAAGGATATTTTAAAGGTTTCGATAAAAGAAGGAATGAGGAGATAAAGCAAAAATAAAAAATTAAATTTCGAGTAAACGTTTCGAACTATGTATATGTTCTTCATCAGGAGAAATGGTAGTAAAATTTTCAAGATAATTAAAGATTACTAACAGAAACAATCATATAGTCAGTAATAATTCTTCTATCTTTGCCATTATTATTCCAGGGTTGACATCCCTAGTAATAATAGAATTCTATATTTTTTTATAATTAGTGATTTTATAAAATTTTTATTTTTAGACCAAAGGATGAATGATAATTGAGAGGGTTTTATAGATATCTTGGAATTAATTATAATTTTAAGAAAAGAAAGATAAGTGGGACATTAAATAGTTAAATATCTCAAAAACGTAAGAGGCTGAAATTTTATATTTAAGCTAGGAACCTTCGAAGCTTTTCAATAAAATCGGCCAAGGAGTACTAGTACTTTGGTGAAGTACTTTTTTTAGTTTTTTCCAAATTTCTCAAAATTCTTACAAAAGAT
This sequence comes from Anisolabis maritima, assembly GCA_010014785.2. Lineage (NCBI taxonomy): Eukaryota > Metazoa > Arthropoda > Insecta > Dermaptera > Anisolabididae > Anisolabis > Anisolabis maritima. Next base: position 90 of record JAAAKE020131070.1, on the reverse strand, counting down.
TTTGATTAAAATTCATAAATCAATTATTTATTAGATCTTTAAAATGCATTAATCCTTATCACTAACCTTTCCCTCCCCCCACCTCTCCTC
>JAAAKE020131059.1:0-14372 GCA_010014785.2 Anisolabis maritima | reverse complement strand
TGAAACGCACGCCGGAAGCCATCGATATGTATTTATTTATGTCTATATATAAATATTATAAACTCTAAATGACCTTAACTGCCAAAAAGAGTATAAATGAAATTTAAAAAAAAAAAAAAAATTAAATTTTTATAGAAATTCGAATTTTTCATATACACATATATTATTGTTTTGGGGTTTTTTTTTTTTTTTTAAAAAAAGGTAAAATACCAGTTCCATGGATTTTGATTTTCATATAATTTATACATACAACATTTTTAACTTCTCTGAGTGAGAATAATTTTTGAGTTATCACAATATTTAGAAAAAAAAAAAACGGAGCTCAAAAGTTGAAAAAAAAAAAAATTTTCCTGGAATATATAAAATTTAGTTGATATCGTTTTAACATACAAACACACAGACAGATTGGTTTTTTTTTTTTTTTCGGACGTCAAAACGTCAAAAACAATTAAAATTGAATTACGTTACTTTCCCGTATATAAGAAAAGTAAAAACAAAAAGAAATTTGAATCTACACCCCCCCCTCCCCCTCCTCATGTTTTAATGTTTGTTATTTATAATTTTTTATTTATTTATTTGATTTCAATGCGGACAGACTCACACCTTTTATATAAGCATAATCTTAAATTTTAATGAAAAAAAATAACGAAACTTATTTTTGACAATTAGTAAGATGTTCTATGTATTTTTTTTACCCTTCATATTGAAGTTTGAATCGATTTTGGGTCGAGGCAAAGAGATGTAGGTCAAATAGGCTTATGGGTGACCCGAAGACAGAGCACTCACCGATTTCAATTCACTTCACCTTTAGAGTCCAATGAATTCAAAATAGAATTTATTAAAATTTAATTTCAAATTTATTTAGCAAGATTTTATGAGATTTAAATGCAGACAAAAAAAAAAAAAATATGCGAGATTTAAAATAAGTGTATGCAGACAGAGTGATAAGAGTTGATTTAGTGGGTTAGAGAGGAGCAGGTGATGGGGTCGATTAGGCTTCGCTGACCCGCCCTAACTGTCTGGGGGTGGGATGTTGTGACGGCGGCGGCGGCGGCGGCGGCGGCGGAGGCTGCGGATGCTGCGCTCTTGGATCGATACTGCACCGGGCTGCAGTATCGGCCTCCGCCAACCGCCCCCCCCTGCTCCCCCTGCCCTCCGTCCCCAACAACCTCCCCCCCCCCCATCATGCACGTTTTCCCGCGTGTACACGATTTTCCTGAACCTCTCGAAGCCGATAGCATGCTGCTACTGGGGACTAGACGGCATCCCAAAACCCCTCGGTTAGGCACACTCCTGCTAAAAATGAAATAGTTCTTTTTTTCCGTGTACTAACAATCTTGTCTTAGAAATGTAGTGAATTTATTTATTATTCATTAAAAAAAATGTCTAAGATAATCGGAGATAGAATAGTAATTGTATAATATACCTATAACTTAATTAATTGGATTTATTTATTATTCCATTTCTTAACAATGATAACTTGAAGATATTGTTGGAATCTGAATAAATAGATAATAAATATCAACTGGATAATTTATTATTTCAATAGAAAATCTCTTTGATATACAACAGAAATTATTGATATATCAAAAATAGACCTAAAGACCTTACAGTACTAAAAACTATTAGTATTTTGTCAGTTAAGTTCTTAGTTATATATATATCCATTGAATAATTAGTAAATTTTAATAAGACTATTTAAATCAATTAGCTAGTTAGAAATCTCTGAATTTATAAAAAAAAAACCGTTATCCCAAAAACGATTAGTGTTAGTGAGATAAAATTTAATTACGAACATTGAATTGAATGGCACACAAAGGATATTTGTTTTCTTAAAAATTTTTATCCATAAAAGTTCGATTTTTTTCCAAAGGTCAACCAAAATCAATACTTTTTATCAATGGCGTAGCTAGAGTTAGGTCCATCCGGGGCGGCCCGCCCCTGTCTCTCCCATCCTATTCGTTTGCTGTTAAAGTCACACCAATAACTTCCTTTATGAATTTTTCTAAAAGTTTTACAGTGATGTCTGAAGCTTAAATAGGATATTTCATACAAATTCATTCAATCTATCTACACGAGTCCACAGGCCACAAACAACAATAGATTCGTGTTACAAATAGCTCAATTCATGTTTATCAAAAAAATCTCAAAAAGTCAAAATTGTTATGATTACATTTTCTTCCTCTCCATTTAAGACGGTCGACAAAGAGTTATTTTTTTTAATTTCATATTGCAAATTAAAATAAATGGAAGATAACTCGTTAATAATAACTTTCTACGACGCTTGCATTGTTTTATTAATAAATAAATGCCTTAAGTTTATATTTAAATAACACTATACATTATACACTTTTATTTTGCTAAAATTAAACTAGCTTAATCCAATTAATTATTCATTATTCATTTAATAACTTTTCTAAACTTTCCTACATTTTCATATAATTAACTTTTAACATTTATATAATTAGTAGCTTTTTAGGTTGCTTAGAGAAATAAGATGATAATATTATTTTGAAAAGTTTCTTCGTAGAAAAAGTAAAAAATTTTTAATATTAAAAATAACCACTTTTAATGTTATATCCACATCTTTAATTAAGTTGAAATTCATATTAGAATGGTCACTCCAATAACATAGGAAAGCTATATTATTGAATAATAATAAAACCTTTAAGTTTCAGTGGCCGAGAGGTTAAAGATATTGACATTGTTAATAGAGATAACCTTCAAAGCCCTCCAAAGTTCGGATCCCAGGCAATTGGATACCAATTGATATAAATAAATATGCCTGGATAATATGTATCGTAATAAACTTACATATATGGATTGTTTAATGTCTATAAGGCCTAAGATACCGAAAAGACAAAAAAAAGTTTCAGAAACTTTAAAATATTTACTATTGTTTTTTTTTAATTCAATTAATTTAAAATTTGCATGATTATAATACCCATGTAATATGTAGAAATGTTGGTTAAATCTTGGAAAAACTAATAATTAAAAAATACCTCTTTTAAAAAATTTTATCCTTTTATTTATTATTATTATTGACATCATCATCTGGTATGGGGTATTTGCTCCTCTAATTTGACAATTTTAAAGATTTGAGGTACACTAAAGCCGTTAATTCAAGCACATTTTAAAGAATTTATGATTACAATGGGAATTGAGTTTAGAATCAGGGCATACGCAACCTGTTGTTTACTATTTAAAATTGATGTATACCATTTACTATCTCTATCAAATATATTGCAAAAGGAGGATATCAATTATGAAAAAATTTTCATGATCTATAATGAAGGAAATTAATAAATACTTTGTCTTCCTTATAAAAAATGAAATAACCTTCTAATCATCGCTTTGCTATATTCCTAATGTCCCTTCTTTCTTCTATTGAAATATTTATTGACATTTTCTAGAAAATTTTTATTGTATATTTGACGTCTCTTAAAGAAGCCGACGCAATGCAGCGCGCTCTACTCCCAAATCTGGCTCTCACTAAATAAATAAGGACGGAGTCTAAATGGCCTCAGATGCCGAAAAAAAATCTGCTCCTTTATCAATTAGCATTGATTAATAAAATTTTATTGTTCTCAAGTTTTTTAAACTTCTGAATAATTCATATATTTACTTTTTTTATTCTAATGTTTTATAAAAAATAAACTTAAGCGTCCCTACATTTAACCAAACGGCTTATATAATAAAAAGTACTTTATTCTTAGTAATTTTGTTTTTTTTTTCCCCTAAATTCATTAAAAAATTATTTTAATAAACATTTTATAGTTTACAATTTCTTTAGTAATTAATAAAATATTCAAAAAAAAAGTAATAAAAATATTTTAGTAGCTTACCGTCAATTCGTAGGACTCATCCATTAAAATTTTACTCAATCAAATTTAATATGGTTCCACTATCTGGCGTAAAATAAGTCCCTAACTGTATTTACTATTATTTTTTATTGTTTATCCATTTAATTCGGATTATTTTACGAATTAAATAAGTCGCTCATTAATAATCAGGATTCAATAATTCTCCTCCTTAAAAATAATAATAATAATAATAATAACAATAAAAAGAAAAAACATTATTCATTAAAATTTCAAAAGAAAATAAAATAGACTTGTCGACATTAATAACATATGAGTATTGATTTCTCTTTATTTTTATTACCATACTCTACATTTTTTTTTCTCAATTTTTTTTTTTTTCAATTTCAATTAATAAATATCGCAATTCTTTTTTTTAAACGAAACCCCTTTGATCTTTTATTAATTGAATGAAATTTAATATTTTGTTCATTTTTTTAATCTTAAAAAAGAAATTCCTTTGTTTATTAAGCCAAATAAAATTAATATCCTAAATTTCTTTGATTGTATGAAATTTAATATCTACCAACCAAAGCTAATTATCAATTTCGAATGTTAATATTATTTAATGATTATACAATTAGTAAAACAATTTTATCTCAATTTTTTTATATCCTTAACATTTTGTATAATCATTACGTAATATTTTTTAGAAAATGTTAATGGCGCTATTCCCAGATACAAAGTATATTTAATTTATAGCCACTAAAGCAGCCTTCATTATTATCTCCTAGAAAATTTAATTAATAAATTTTGAGCCTACTCCATAACGAATAAATAATAAGGGAAAAGAATTTGGCCAACCGGGAAAATACTGACTCTGACTCGATAACTTTTTTTTTTCAACTTTCAATTACAAAAAAAAAAAAAAACTGTTTTTCTAGAAAAATCTACTTTTAAGCGTTTAATTAAATTTTTTTTCAATATTAGAATTTTAATTATAACTGCTTTAATATAATAATATTTGATAATATAATTTCCAACATATTTCATAATTAAATATTTGCAATATATCCCTTTTAATTAAATATATATTTATTCTTCTCTTATACCAGCTAATCTCAACCTCTGCTGCCCTCTTCTTTGGGAACGCGAAATAAAGTCATGATCTGTCTGTACCTTCAAATTAGAGAAAACTATAGTTTTAAATGAAATATTTAATTTTTTATAATTATTTAATGTCATCAAAAATTTTTGATATTTCCCCCCTTCCTTTTGGAGGAAGAAAATGATTGAGAAACACTGACATACTTTTTTATTATATTTATTATATTATTTTCTACCTTTTGAATTAAAATATAATACCTCCTAGAATAGTGTGAATCAGTTATCTGTAACCAATTTACAGACAAAATAATATTATAATTTTCAAATCTTTTATTATGAAAAATTTATTTATTAAAATTTTTTTATATCCCCAGCATTTTGTATAATCGGCATCTATTTTGTATCTACTCATTTTCTTCAAAGGTAATCACATTATAAAGATATTTAAGCTTTTATTCAAGTACCAAGAGTAAAAAGAAAGTCATAAAACTATAATGAATTTCCGTCTCCCTAAAATTAGCTAGATTTTGGGCCTCCATTTTTGTCTGACTTTTTTTCAAGAACGCTCTGCCGCACCAAAAAAGAACCTCCCGGTACTGACGTCACGGCTACGTAGCTATGGCATTTTAATCATTCTATTATAATAAAACACTATGATTATTTGTTAATATAGAAGCATAATAGTTCACTTTGATTTCAAAATTCAGCATTTATTTTTTCGCAAGGACTTATAAATAATAAATTTATATCACGTAATCCATTTCATGTGAATAAAACTTTTATAAACAAATTTAGTTTTGATTTCAATCTCTTTAATAAACTATTTTTTTTTTTTCTATTTTTTAAGAAATATTGAATTTTTTTTGAAATATTGATTGTGATTTTTTTTTAATTTCAGAAGGGCTGGTTCCCCCCTTGGTTGAGCTGACAGCGCGTTGTGTAGCAGCCCATATCCCCTTCGAGCTTGTTGAACACGTCTACCCACCTGTACCCGAACAATTGCAACTGAGAATTGCATTTTGGAGCTTTCCTGATAATGAAGAAGATATCCGTCTCTATTCATGTTTGGCTAATGGATCCGCTGATGAATTTCTACGGGGGGAACATTGGTTTAAGACCCGAACCGTCAAGGATCCTTTACAAATTGGTTTGTTTCTTCAATTTCAAAATATTTATTATTTTATGAAAGGAGTTGAAGGTGAAAAATAAAATAAGAGGGAAATTAGAAAATTCATAAAAATACCGCTCATATAAATCAGATGAAGAGATTCAGGAAGGTCAACTTTTTTTCTTAAATAAGCTCTGAATCGATGAAAAAAAAGCGTAACGCACAAATACTAAGAGAATAAATGAAGAGAAAAATTTTTGCCTGTAAGCTTAGGTCGATGGGGGTTGGCAGAATAATAAATATTTTCACAAAAAAGATGAGAAAAAATTGTATATACAAGAGGAGAGGTGGGAGAGAGGGTAAACCAAGATTAATCGATCTGGCTATTTTATTCCACTTATTTATTCGGCCATGTATTTATTCCAAAATACTATATTAGGTATATTAAATATAGAGCCGTTCAAATCCTAATTTTGGCTTTTAATTTTAGAAAATAGTTAAGATGCGGGTTTCTGGTTTGTCTTGTCTTTGTTCCTGAGTATTTATATTGAATATAATGTATGATCAGAAAAAAAAAAAAAAAAAAAAACAATTTACTTTTTTAAATACCGCGCACTTTAACTAACATTATTTAAATTGGCAATACTGTTTTTAATATGCTTTGTATAAAAAGAAAAACTTTCATATTATCCAATTAAAACCTAAAAAAGTTTGGAAAGAATTGGCATAAAATTTTGAGTTTAAGAAGAAATTTTTTATCAGAAAATGGTTGATATTTAGTTAAGGTTTTCGGTAAAACATGAATTTTCAAATATTCAAAAAAGCAGCGGACTGACAATTCTCCCTTCACTAGATAAACAAAAGACTAACGAATTTTAGGATTTAATTGTCATGGATCCATGATTGACAATTAGATTTCATTGGACGAATTTTCGTCGGAAACGAGAAATGTCAAGGAATCAAAAATAGTTCTCTCTCAAGTCTTGAACTTTTCATTCTAATATCATATTACACCAGAATCAATCTTCGATTTATTTAAAAAAAAATAAAATTTGAACTTTGTAATGCTTTAGTTTTAATAATTAAATAAAAACTTTCTCATTCTCTTCAAGCTATCATTATTTTGACAAATTCATCAACTTGATTACAGGTTTCCACTTGAGTGCGACAGTGGTGCCTTTACCCTCAGGAGGCAACAGGTCTCAATACAATGTGGCGGTGACTTTCGATCGAAGACGTATCACATCCTGCAATTGCACCTGTTCTAGTACTGCATACTGGTGTTCGCATATAGTGGCAGTTTGTCTCCATCGAATTCATTTAGTAGGTTTTATCAACATAAACCTAAAATTATCTATAGATGAAAAAAAGAGTGGGCGTGGTTTGAATCTCGAATCTCGAGGTATGAAAAATAATTTTCTCAAAAAGTTTGTTATCAGTACTTCTTAAATCACAGTAATCATATAGTGGTAGATTTTGTTGTAAAATCTTAAAAATTTTATTGCATTTTCATAATTTCCCCTATATGTATTTTTAAATGGTACATGGTCATAAATAATTTTTTTTACATTTTTAATTATAAGGGTAATATTTTATAATTCATTTATATAATTATATTTTATTATATACATATTTTTTTTCGTTGATGTTAATCTAACCGTTTAACCTACCCATTTTATTTATTTAATTAGTGAATATGGCCAGCGAATGACTAATCTAAAAACTGGAATTATATTTATTTATTTTATTATGACTAACTCTGTTAGATTCTTTTATAACAATAATAAATAAAAATAAACTCATCCACAATATAAAAAATATCCATATAATTAAAAAAAAAAATAAAGGGGAGGAGGACGTGGGATTTTCTATTTCTATTTCCTTTATAAATTTATATTTTAATAATTATTGTATTAAAAGTTTCAGATCTATTTGAGATGGACCGAATCTTTAGAAATTTTTCTTAAATCCTCAAAAATTCCTCACAACCTTAAATAGATGAAATTCATTTTCATAAATCGTTTAAATTTCTATATAAAAAAAAAAGAAAATTGTTTAGCTTATTTAAAATGCAATCCATTTAAAAATAAATAATATATTTTTGAATTTTACTGTTTTTTTTCAGCCAAATCAAGTTACTCTTCGAGCGCCAGTTTCTGAATCATTAAGTCGATTAGGTCGTGAACAACTTCAAAAATTTGCCCAATATCTTATAAGCGAATTACCCCAACAAATTTTACCTACCGCTCAACGACTACTTGATGAATTGCTCAGTTCGCAACCGTCTGCTATTAACTCTGTAAGTAAAAATAAATTTATAAATTAATAAAGAATATTGTTAAAAAAATTAAAAACAAGTACAAGTAAAAATACAATATCAGTCAAATAATTAAAAAAAAAAAAAATTTCCTATTAACTATATCATCCGCCAATGGTAAATATTGAAGAGTCTAGAAATCTAAATAAATATGTCTTGATTAATTTTATTTACCTCATTTAACTCACATTTTTTAAATAAAATTATAGCAATACAAAAATTATTTTTAAATTATATTATTCTTGATATTATTTTAATTTTATAATTAATTTGCAAAAATTTCTATCACTAGGTTTCAGAGCAACACCATTATGTAGTTTCTGTTAAATAAATAACCGACGTCTAAACTTTGATTTCGCGAGGTTATGAATTCAGTAAACTGATATTTCTAAAAGTTGATCCAATTGATATTTTATTCATATTTTGAGGGATTTCATTATTAGTGCTTAAATGGATGTAATTAATGAGAATGCAATTTATCATAATTGTAGGAAAAAAATTTTATTGGTTGATATCCTATCTTCTATGAAGATATTACAAATTTATTATTATTATTTAATATTTTTATTTAGATTAATTTTTGGTTTTAATTTTGTTTACAGGTTTGTGGCGCTCCAGACCCAACAGCCGGAGCTTCAGTAAACGATCAAACTTCGTGGTATCTTGATGAAAAAACACTTCACGATAATATCAAGAAAATTCTTATAAAATTTTGCGTACCAGCGCCTATTGTTTTTAGGTAAATATTTTATTTTTTGATTTATATATTTATTTAATAATTTCAGACCCTCCAACCCCAAATTTGTTTGTGAGTATCTACAATAAATATATATATATATATAGAATGGCCCAAAAGTCAGTTCCCCGATTTGCTTTTAAAATAACAATCATCAATTATGTGAAAAATCATGTATAAACAAACTGCGTGGCCATAGCCATCTCGATCTAAAATACCTATATTATTTAAGAATTTAAAATAGCAAATAGAAAATCGTAGAATTAAATTGTATTGGTAAACTGGCTTATGAACAACCCTGGATTATTAAGTTATTAAGGAAGAAAATAAAATAAATCCTATATTTTTACATTCCCAACAAGCGGCTTTTTATTACTGTTTTCTCGGGAGACGTTTCGGCTGCAACAGCAAGCCTTCCTCAGCCCAGCTAAAAGATTATATGATATTAATTTTTTCACTCTATTATATAACACAAATTAAAAAACAAAAAGCTTGAATTAACTCAGAATGCTATTCAAAGACTTGTCTAGTTTAGATTTAAAAATAATTACATCTCTAATATTTTTTATACATATATTTTTTATTAGTTAGAAAAAACATTCATCTGACAGAATCGCATCCCATCCTGAAAATATCTCAAAACATACCTGGCAGTTTCTTCCCACTCCAATCCACCCCTGACGAGAATGTCTTTCACCTCACTCACACAAAAAAAACTCTCTGAATATTTTTGTTCTTTTTTTAAATCTCTAAATATAAATCAGGGAGTTACTTCTTATTAAGTTGTTCAACTGACCACCAGAGACCATGGGTCTTTGGGTGAGAAGTTCTCATCAAAAAGTAGGAATTTATTTGAAAAACATATAAAGAACAATAATAAAAACATATATACTAAACACCAAGTGATCGACCTTCCGTCTGTTCGTCAATGAAATTGACTGACAATGAATGTTGAATTGGAACTTTGAAATTCTTTATCTTTCAATATTGAAAATGCTATGAAAAATAAAATACCACAAAAAAGTCTTTGTAAAAGGGGGCTCGCACCTTCTGCCTAGGTGCGCCCTCCGCCGGAGGGTTGCACAGCTAGTGTTGCTCAGTATTACCTAGAAATTTTCATGTTCATAATTTTAACTTTTTTTGGAGAGGCGACTCAATTTTTTATCATTTATTTGACATTTTTTTATTTTTTATTTTCATTTAAATTAAATTAAATTTTATTTTATACTTTTCTTAGAGAAAATATTGGAGAATTTTGCTTTTTTAATTGGACAATTTTGCTTTTTTTTTCTTGAAAAAGTAAGACAAAGGATAAAAGAATAAGCCCGCTAATAACCCTAGTTTATTCACAAACTATTAAACTATTTTAAAATATAAGAAATTTTGTTATTTATCATTTCTTTTTCCATCATTCCTTCTTTTTTGTCTTTTCAAAACCTTAGGTCAATTTAAGTATTTTGTGTTTTTATGTTCCAATTTTTTCTATAATGATATTTCAGCGATGTAAATTATTTAAGTACAACAGCACCGCCAGCAGCTGCAGAATGGAGCAGTCTTTTACGACCTTTAAGAGGCAGAGAGCCGGAAGGAATGTGGAATTTATTATCAATTGTACGAGAAATGTTTAAACGAAATGACCGAAATGCAATTCCCCTTCTCGAAATCATAACAGAAGAGTGCATGGCTTGTGAACAAGTATGTAATCATTATTTTTAATTATTATACTACCCATTTATTTATTTAAATTTTAATTGGGTAAAAATTTGATAAATAAGGATTATCATCGTCATTAATTAAATTTCATTAGTTGAAAGTTGAAAAACAAAAAATTCAAAGAATATTTATGCTACAGTAATGAAAATTTAAAAAAAAAATTAAGAAATTTTATTATTTCTCCTAAACTTTTAAACTATCGGATTAAATAAAAATATAATAGAAATAAAAAAGAGATACATGTATTTAAATACGAGTATATATAGACTAATATTCCTTATATAGCCCTAAAAATATATCGAATTCACTCACAAATTTAATGATACTCTCATTCTGTTTAGATCCTCGTTTGGTGGTTCAACACTAAAGTTGCATTGCATAATGGAAGTACTGGCCACGGCGGTGGCGGGAAACATGGAAATGTCAATAGCAACAGCCACGCTAGTCAACATGCCTGTGCATCACTTTGCGATGAAATTGTTATCTTATGGCGATTAGCAGCTCTTAACCCTGGATTATCACCTGAAGAACGAGAAATGCTTCTTGGACAATTCAAAGAATGGCATCTGAAAATAATAGATAAGGTATTAAGTTTAATTCTTAATTAGTATTTTTTTAGTGGCGTATCCAACGGTGCAAGGATTGGGGATAATAGAAAAGACGCCTTTTCTATTTAAAGAGGAGAAAAAAAAATAAAAAAAACGGAAACCAAAAAGGATTTATATTCTATATTTCGAAAAACCCCCTGGTTTACTTTTTGAATCTACGAGGGCTATTTTTAAAATAAGTTCCATTTGGTCCCGATTGACTCGTTATAAAAAGAAAGGAGATGAGTTGTTATCGCCACAGGGGATGAATCATGGGTATCGCATATCACCTCTGAGTCAAAGCAGCAGTCTATAGAATGGCGGTTGTGGAGATAGGCGGTAAATCGCCTGAGGGCCACTTGTGTATGTGGGTGATAGTGTGTGTGGGTATAGAATGGCGGCAAAGTCCTTTGAAGAAGGAATTGAAAGTTTTGAACAAACAAGGAAACTATGTGGAAAAAATAAAAGAAAGTATGTAGAATCTGAAAATAAATGTGTTGCGAAAATATATTCTATTATTTTTATTTTTAAAACGGACCTTAAAAAATAACTCGTAAATTTATATCTGAGATGGTGGTTCCAAGGATCTGATTGAATAGAGAATCTAGTTGATTTTTACTTTAACTATATATAGTGAGAAAGTAGTGTTCTGATTAGCGAATCGAATCATCCTTTTGATCAACCCCCGCTTCGGAAAAAATGAAACATTGAATATTGGACACAAAGGGTACAGGACTATTCATTACTTGAAAAGGGAATATTTTGATTCTCATTAGCCTGAATCCTGTTATTAAATAATGTGAACCAAAAAGTTGAGCTAATAAAAATTTTTGAAAAAAATATGAAAGATTCCGTGATTAGTTTTTATTATTTCTACATAAAATAAAATAAAATATTATTTTAAATCATTTAGAAAGATAAATTTCTTGAACTAAGAATCTTTTTGAATATTGGTTGGTTTCATCTTCCAATTTTTCATCCTCTTGTTTATCTTAATAAATAAAATATTATTAGATTTAATTAAAAATATTTTCTTATTCTTCTAGGTAACAAAAAGTCGAGGAGCAACAGGCTTATCTACAAACCAAGGCGGCGGTCTTGGAGGAGGAGGCAATGTTAATAAAAACGGAGGTTCAGGGGGTATTGGAGGTGTGGGCCATCATAGTCTTCGGAATGACATTGAAATCTTTGCAGGATTTAAGCCTGCTATAGAGGCTTGTTATCTTGACTGGAACGATTATCCAATTCAAGGAATTACTTATACATCTGGTGCAAGTCGTCTTTATCATTGTCCATTCACATGCTTTAGGCATGCCGGATCAGGAGAAGAGAAATTTTTCGTTAATCAAGTAAGTATTCTTTTATTAATTATTTCAATTTTATTATTTTTTTAAATTCCATGTCAAAGTTTAAAGCCGTTATTATCAAAATTATTACAATAAAATTTTTTTATTTTACATTAATTCGTTAGAATCCAAATATAGTTATGGTTATTATTATTTATAAATAGAAGTAAAGTAGTGGCTCTGGTGGCTGTTTGAAGGAAAAGCGTGTAATTCACAGAAAAATTTCCTTAATTTTAAAAATTTTAAATTATGATTAATGTCTTTTTTTTTTGGATATTATACAAATATTACATTTCTTTTAAACTCAAACGACATTTGTCTGATGATTTAATTTAATTCATTTAGATGAAATTTATAAAAATAAAAGCTATATTCTTAATTATTTTATAGTTTTCCGATTAATAATGATTTTGAGTATTTATTTTTATAAATATTTAATATTATTTACAAATATAAAATACAATAACTTTATTTTAACATCCTCTTTAAAACAAATGAATTAAAAAATTTAACATTTAGCCACTTATTTTACCCTCCTTCATTTTACTTCAATATCATTACAGACAGACACAAACAAACTTATCTAACAATTAAATTAAATTTGGCTCCGTTTTTTCCTTCTCAAAATTTTATCTGACCTATTCTTAAGAAGTGTTTTACTCTGGCATTCACTCATCTATTTCATCTTGTGACTACTAAATTTTCACCCCCTTTAAAAGAAAAAGGGAGAGGGCAGTTAGCATTGCAAAAATTATCGGGGGGAGTCAAAATTTTTTTTGCCTCTAGCCTATATATACAGTAAGATATAGTTTTAATTTTTTTCATTAAAGCAAAGTGACTATTTAAAATGGATAACAATAATTAAAATTTTTAATTTATAAATTCTTATTGAAGGTCAATGGGGGGCTTGAGCTCTTGAGGCCCCCTCCTTTCATACGCCACTCGGCCGGATTATGCTATTATATTAAAATTTCATGCTCTTAATAACATCCACCTTCTTTTAAATAAATTCATAAATATATTTGAAATATAAAATAAATTTGAAATAAATACATTTTCACTAACCAAACAGAGAGAGACATTATCTTAATTATAAAAATAGAATGTCAGATGGGCAGCCAGAGTCCGATTAGAAACTGGAAAAAAATTTCTTTCTTTTTTAGATTAAGGCCACATTTGCATTTTTTGTTTTGAAGCCGCGACTTTTTAAATTTTTTGATAACTTTTATCAAGTGGCGTAGAAATCTTGGGTAATTCAATTTACTCTTTTCAAATATATGAATGACTATGACAATTGTGTTCGTGTTAATTAGCTGTTTGTCGCATTTTTGTACAAATAAAATTCTTTAAGTTTCAAGAACAATAGATTTAGTAGAAATTACTATTTTCACTATCAGGCCCTTACGAAAGGCGTGTCTTCAAATGACCACAAACAAACACACGGTGATTTGCTGCCAGTGTGGCCAACAGAGCCTAGGGATTTTTGTAACGCAGCATGACTTGCGTACAAATAAAGCCTTTGGCCTGATTTGTTTTGTTAATAATATAAAGAAGGTAGGCTTGCGGCCTGGAAAGTCATATGACAGACTGCATAAAATGCAGCCACTCAGGGCAAGACAAGCCAAAGATGCTTGGAGCAGGGCGCACTCTAAAGACTC
>JAAAKE020131048.1:0-14374 GCA_010014785.2 Anisolabis maritima | reverse complement strand
AAGAATAAAAACTTAAAATTTCCTAAAGAAATTACTTTCCAAATCCCAACTCTAGTAGTATACAATAAACAAAATTTCCATTCTCTTATAACGTGTAACTAGTTATCTAACCCAAAAACTAATTCCATGTGAAATTTTCAAATGCGGGCCGTAAATGAATATATATTTTAATACGGTCCTTTTCATTGGAGGCCTGGAGGAGCGAGGGGATGGCAAATGGCCATTCCAGTAACAATTCAAGGATTGCGATGCTTCTAGAATTAGGACTTTGATCTTTTTGTTTTATAATCAAAACAAAACCTTTTTTCTGTCAATTTTGAACACTAACAAGGAGCGTTATTTCTATTTTTTAGCAAAGGTTTCTTTGAGGTTCGTTGTCCTCTTCTCCTGCATCTGACTTTTAATTTTATATAAGCTGTCTGGTGAGGTTGTATCTTTGATGAACAAGCACTCCTTTTTCTTGTGTTTTTTTTTTTTTTTTTTTTGATTAATAAACATAGCTCTTCCTAGTTGCAAATTATTATAAAAGTGTTTATGTAGAATTCTATAATGAGCAGCCCAAAAAAAAAAAAATAAAAAGATCTGGTAAACGCATATCTCACAACTTTCTCTTACCTATGGAAAGGAAAACTAAGTGGTGTGCTGTCACACCACATTTTTTGTGTCGGGCTCCGTAAGTAGCCGTTCTATAATTCATCTCTTAAAAGAAGAGCCGTTGCTCTCGCCGTTTACTCAAACAATTGCAAAAAATTACATCAGGAAAGGATTATGAGGCTTGACTAAAAATAAATTTATGTTTAAGGAATTTTTTTCTATTAAAAAGTAAAAAAAGAATTTATCATATAATTAAATAAATATCAAATATAATTTGCCCGGTTTGTTTGTTTTAATGCAAAAAAGGATCCTGCATAATATTAAAAGTATAATTAATTCAGTTCGCAATATTTTTCACGTTCTTTTAATAAAATTACAGATTATTTAATATTTTTTCAATCACAATTCAATTATTTTATTTCTTTCATTTGTTTGCAGTTGGAGTAGATTTCATTTTTTCTTTTTTTTCAGCCTGATGATTTTATTTACAGAGGGGATAGGAGGGCAACTAGAGTCAAAAAAAGGTTCAACAGGCAAAAAATTCTGGTAATTGGAAAAATTTTAAAGGCAATTTTAACGTTCCACTATTCCCCTCTCTCACCCATCTCTAAGAGAGTCATCGTCCCAACATCTCAATGTCGTTAAACTTGTGCCTGATTGAGAAGTCAATTCCACTCCTACCATAACCCCCCGCAAAGGAATAATCTAGCGACATTTTTTCCAAAACTTACAAACTCTAGTACTTCAAATCTAACCTCAACAACAATCTTCTAAAACAAAAAAAAAAAAAAAAAAAAACCACGTTTTAAAATTCTACCTTTCTTTCAAACATTGAATTAACATATATTTTATTCTTATCAGATATCTTGATACCATAAAATTATATCTGTATAATATAAGTATAAGGTAGCCAAGAAAACAAAAAAAAAAAAAATAAAAAAAAATTACATCCTTAATACATAAAAATAAAATTTTTCATTATTATTGAATATTCACTCAAGAAATTATTCAATAGTGATTAAAAGAAAGTCTAGAGGAAATATCTAAATAATACAATCATTGTCTACCTGCCAAATTTATTGTCTTAAAATAATATCATTTGTTTAATATTTCAAGTTGTTGACAGTATTCACTAATAGTTTTAATTTATTTCCCTAATAGGCTTTTTATTCACTCTCTGTCAGAATAAGTGATATTCACTTTTAATTACATAATGCCGTGACAAAATTTAATAAATCAACACATAATAGGAATTTTCAGAATGTAAATCTAAGTATGTAAGATTCTGTGAATTTATATCGAATTATATCTGAAGAAGCCCCCAGAATCTGTGGCCGAAGTGTTCTATTTATTACAAATAAACCACATGTCATTTATTAATTAATGATAACAAATAATAATTTATATAATCCATCAAAAAAATATGAAGTTATACTATAAATAATATGATAAAATCTTATACTTAAAAATAAATAAAATAAACTCACAGACTCGGAGCATTAAATTTGCAAGAAGTTTTTTTTTTTAATTATCATTATATCATTATTAAGAGGATCGAATAATATATGCCAAAAATTGAAATGTCAGCTAGTAAAAAATGGTGCAAAAAAAAATAAATAAATAAATCTAAATTTTTCATCATCAAAATATTCCCCTAACAATCACTAATATATAGGATCCATAATATAATTTAGAATTGTATTTTTTATACATTTACAGATATATATACTTCTTTTATTATTAAAAATACAACCAATCCAAAACGTTAAAAAAACTTCTGCTCAACACAAAAAAGCAACATACTCTACTATCATAGTGAGATGAGAAAAAAGACAAATAGTACTGACCTGGACACACGACTTCAAGAGGACGGGGTCGGCGCGCACATGGTCCTCTCTCTCGACGTAAACCAATCTCAATGGCCAACGCGTCAAACGTCGGCGAGAGTTGCTTTTACTCTACTTCAATTCTCCCCACCCACACCTTTAAGCCCCCCCCACTCCCACCCCCACCACGTGCTCTTTCATTTTACTCTCTATGGAATGGAATTATGGAATCCCAACAACACCCACACTTACAAATACATTCTTATTTATCTTCATTGAAATATGAGATTTACTATCTTATTATTATCGTTCATACATACATACGACAATCACACTTATTGATCAAAATCAACCCACTGAAAAAAAAAATAAAAATTTTATCCAAATCATATTTCTAAAATTAATTGAATTGTTAAATTTTTTTATTTCATTTAATTAAGCCACCAGATTAAAATTTTGGATTTTGGTAACTCTATTAAACTACTCGCCGTCTATTTGGGGTGGAACCTCCTGAATTAGTTCTAATTTGATCTGACTCCTGAATATAAAATATATTCTCCTATATATGTAGAGAATTTTCTCGGGTCTCATTTTTAAACCATCATGAAACTCAGGAAAATCAAAAATAAACTTAAAAGATTTTCATAGTACTTCTAATCCGAAAATATTTTTTTTCAGACTTCTAATCATGAAGAGTATTTTTTAAACTAATGCCAAAAGTACATGATCTTCAAATTAAAGTTCGTGTTTATTTGTTGGAAAGTAGGCAACCCAAATGATACCAGGGCTCTAGAGCCAATCGCGCATGCTTATTTGTTAATTTCTAGGGAATTTAACAACTACGCATGCATGGTCCTATCTTGAGAAGTTTCGGAGCAATGTGAATTGATCATTTGGGTTGACCACCTTCCATCAACCAGCAACCCATGGTATCTCGACACCTTTCAACTTTTGTCAAATTATTACAAGTGAATAATTATAATAATATCATTCGGTTTCAGGCCAACCTAAATACTTACTTTAAAATGATGTAATATGGTCTTATGAATAAACAGCTGGATTTATTTTTTGTTTTATTTTGTTCTTCTAGTTTCATGATTTAAAAAATACTCAAATTAATTTTTTTCCATCTATTAAATATTATTTTTAATTGAATTAAATATTAATAAAATTTGTGTAAAACTAATTTTTTAAAGTTTCCCAATCATTTGGTAATTTTTTTTATAATTAAAATAAATAATATTATTTGTCTTCAAGAAGATAATTATAGAATTTTCAAAACATACTAATTAAATTAAATAATTTTAAAATATCATTAATAATAGCCCATTAATTAAGCAATGTGTATATATTTTAGAGAAATTTTTAAACACAAAATTTTTTTTAATATTATTTAATTAGAAAGGCTTTGCTTGATGATAGCAGCAAATTTTGTTTCTTAATCCAAGGGCCCTAGGTTCTACTCTCAAAGATACGTATTAAAACCTATTTAATTCACTTTGATAGTCTTGAAAGAAAATGTTCTTCCATTAAATTCCATTCAATTTTACAAGAAGCCTTCAAATAATTACCGTGAATAATTGGTTCTGGAAAAATGACATTATCGCGTTAATCGAATATAACAATCCATTTAAAATAGCATAATTCGTTCCAGGTCATACAAATTATTAACCAGTACGTTTATAAATTTGTTTTATTTAATGTTCAGCCATTTTAAATATTTAACTATAAATATATAATATTTAAAATTCTGGAGGGAGGGCCGCACCTAACACAACTTAAGGTAAGGTAAGGAAAATGGTTATGTGCTGTCACACCAGATTTTTAGGTACACTAGCATCACATTAAATGACAAATTTCAATTGCTGTGGAAATGGAAAATGGGGTCTTAATTATGCGGAGTGGCGCACTAAAAACAGACCCAAAATCTAAATATTGACTCCTTCGCGGCCTTTAAGATTTTCCAACTTTAGATTTTTTCTTATTTGCATTATTGGTTAATCCGGCCCGTATCAAATAATATCCCCAAAATATAGCCCTAATTATCATGTTCAATTATATCTCACTAGCTTCTTTTTAGTAGTTGATTATTTGGATACTTTTTAGTCAGATATTTTACTAAATAATAAATTAAAAAAAAAAAAACGAAATTTTTTAAGAGTTTAATTAATGTTCTTTTATGTTAGAAAATTTTAAAGATTGACTAATGAAGCACATTCCCGTATGCAAAAGTATTTATAAAACTCCAAAAAAGAACATCACTAAAACATTTAATAAAAAATTTGTTTTAAATTGTGTATTAATTAGTAAAACATTCAACTAAAAATTGTGCAAATATTAAGCCACGGGGATAACTCAGCGAGATTAATTATTATATTAATTAATTGAATATTGTTGGACAACTTCTGCCATAATCTTAAAAAAACGTTTCATGTTCCCTCATATGCAAGTCTATCAAATTGGAGGTCGAATTGATAAAATCACTGTACTTTGATCTAATTACTAATATATTTGTAGAGAGGGAAATTAAAAAAACGAAAAATATTTACTTAAACTTTACTTCACAAACTAAATACAAATTTTTTGATATAATAAAAAATCCGTCAGTTCTGCAAAGCTCTTGATCTTTTATTAGATTATATAAGCTATTTGAAATATTCTTATTCTTGTTATTAATTTTCTTTATTAAGAATATGGTTTACAACCAAATCATTATTATTTTTTATTTCTCTTTTACTTTTTTGTATTGGCTCATCTTTAACCTTTTGAATACTCTCTTTTATTTTTTCATTTGTTGATACTTTTTCTTTTTTATCTTTGTTAGCTTTTTCTTTTTTATCTTCGTTAGCTTTAATTTCCTTTTTATTTGTTTCATTTTTTTCTTCATTATTATTTTCTAAAAGTTTTTTACTTTGTTTTTCTCTCTTGTTATTTTCATTCTCATTATTTGTTTTATTATTCCCGTCATCTAATTTTACCATTTGAATATTTAATTCCGAAGGTTGGAGATTAATAGGATCTTCATCTTCATCTTCGTCTTCATATTCATCATCTTCATCATCTTCTTCACTTTCATCTTCCTCTTCAAGATCTCCTTCACTTTTTTTCAAATTTGCCTTTAGTGTATCCGAAGCTTTTGTCTCTAATATAATTTTACAGTCGGCTGCTTTGGTGTTACCAAATGGATCAGTCTCAGTAAAAAGTAATCTTCTCTTTTCGTCCTCGATGTCTTCAGCGTCATGCATACCGATTTCTCTACATTTCTGTTTAAATTGTTCTTTTAACTCTTTTCGATCGTCAGCTTCTAAATTGAGATTAGAAAATTGCTCCCCGTTGATAACGAAGGTTGTATCATTTGGGCATTGTTGTGGATGACGCTGTTGAGGCAGCTCCCCTTCTTTTTCGGCAAGGAAATTCTTTAGAAAATATCTTAAAAAAAAAAAAAAATAGGAATTGTAGTGGTAGTAGTAGTTTATAACTGATAATGCAATAACTTACTGGTTCTTTGAGCTCCTCATTCGCATCCGATACGGATTTGATGGTTCAGTGAGCTCACGCAGTTTCCACGCTGCTGAGTAGCTCTGATTTGTCCAACTGGTGTTTGCTGACAGTTCGAATACAACGAAAAGTCTTCCTGCGAGCTCAATATCCCAGGGACTTTCATCTGAGTTCACCGAATGTTGTTCAGATGAAGAAGAAGACAAATCCATAGTCTGGTCAAAGCGTTAAATAAATATCAACCATTTTATATACAAAATACCGTAATTTATTAATAATTTCAATGATACATTGAGAAATGGAACATTAGCCAAAAACGTTACGGACTATAAATTTATTGTATTTACCTTTTCAAGCATTAATATCTGATATTAGTATATAAAATAATAGATGTTGAACTCTCACCTTAATTTTGCTATTCCACCTACACTAATTTATTATGCTTGGATAACAAGAATAATTTGATTGTTGATTTTTATGGCTACTACTCCATTTCCGTTCTAATATTAGATTTTGTCAAAAAAAAAAAAAAAAAAAAGAAAAGAAAAGAAGAAAAATATAATACGGGCCGCCGAGAGCTTAATCCCCGAAATCCTTAAACTCTTCTTGAAATAAAATTAACTTAAAACTTACCTTATTTAAAGGTGAATTTTGAAGAATAGATATGAAGTATTTTAAATCTAAAACGATAAAAATAAAAGAAGAAGGTAAAATATAAATTAATTTAATTTAATAGTTAATTTTATTATAATAGAAATACCTTCATTTTTATTGCTTCCCGCTGAAATTATCTCCACACCTAAAGGAATTTCAATAAAATTAGATTGTGGATTGAGCTGCACTCTAGAGGCCATAGAACAAACTAATATATTTATATGTTAATCATAACAAATGTTAACAATATAAATTTTTGTATTTTTATAACTTAAGCTATTATATAATTTTAATTTATATTTCTACACCCCTTATCGACCTACTTTTTTATTCGAATTATTTGTTTTTCTAATAAAATTATTATGAATAATTTTTTTATTTGCTTGCGATTAAAATCTTTTTAGTTTGTTTACCATAATTAACACATTTTGCTTTCACGCTCTATTATATATAATAGTAAGGAGAAAGTAGTATAATCATGAATAATTTAATCTCAATCCCCAATTTTTAGAAAAATCTTTACGTTTCAAGTTAAAAGGATCTCAAAAATGCAAAAAATCTTAACGTACCTATGTATGTGTATGTGTGCATCTTTATTTATTAGTTTATATCTCTCGAACCACTTAGACGGATAAAACATTACAAACTTATAATTCTAGGAGAGCCTAAGAAAATATTGAAATTTGAAGAGAATCGGCCGCAAGAGGCGGCGAAAAAGGTCCCCCAATATTTATTAAGAACTACGATTTTCTCAAGCATCCTATTTACCATATCTTTTGAAAGACAGTATTAATGATTAAGACATTTGTTTCCTGTTCTAGATCAAATCTCAAAATAATCCGATGAATGAAAGAGTATTAATTCTTTAAAAAAAAATTAGAAAACAATAAATCTACGCCTTCATTTAAGCCATTATATAATTCTGAAATTTTATTTGATTGACTTTTAAAAAAATGTAATTAATAAAAAGATATATAATTATATAAACAATTACCTAAAATTCTCTAAAAAATAGCAATCAAAATAGACATGAGTTGCATACTTGTTAAGAATGTATTATATGCTTAGCCCTGTTTAAGAAGAGCGTGAAAGTTTTGCAACTTAATTAGTTATCTATTTTTTTTAATATCCTATGTGACGGGGACTTGAAATTTTTTAAATCAACTTTAATTTTACTACAAGTTTTTTAATAAAAAAAAACAAATTCATGTATCATTCATATGGAAAGACTATTTGTAATTCTTAATTTCAAGTAAAGATAAGTTTCAGATCTCACTTTAAAAGCAATAGTCCGTTTCATCAAATCGAATGCTTTAACAATATAAACCACATGCATGCAAGAGTCACATATAGGAAATACAATAGTTCAATGAAACTCAAACTGAAGTCTCCATATCAACTTATGAACTTTTATTAAATTATGTTTTATATATATATTGTTTAAAAACTGGCGGGATGGCCTCTGGCCAACAGCCACTAATAAATAAATAAATAAAAAAAAAAAAAAAAAACTAAAGATAAAAGTTAAAATAAATGTCTTAAGTTGATTATGAAACCAAGAGTTAATCAATTATTTTTATTTCTTTTCTGTCAAGAAATTATCGCTTCAGGAATACAAAGAATTTTCCTCCAAATTTATTCCTTAAACTCAAATTTTGGCATAAATTTATTTGAAGACTATCTTCCATTTTTTTTTTTATCATTTTAAAATAAAAGTTTAATCAAATCGTTGTCCTTTTTAAGGCCTTACCATCAGTGTTGGGGGAGAGACGTTCTCTCAGCATTTCAAGGAGAATGGCTGAATCATCCAAAACTTCCAGTGGGGCCGAATCTAGTTTTTAAATGTAAATAAAATCATTAGATGTTTAGTATTAATCAAACGAAGTGACTGTTATGTTTATTTATAAGGAAATGGACAGAGGCAGCCAAATGAAAAACCTTTGTAATATTCGGTCACAGTAAGACCTTTCGGTTCTTCTTTAATAAATCATCATCGGTCCTTAAAATTAAATTAATTCGTGTTTGGTTGCTGGAATTTAGCCAACCCAAATATCCTACCCACAAATGTATTATATTTTTCAATTAATTGTTCCAAAGCTCCTCTAGAGTGAACCACTCATGTCTAATTGTTACATCTTTCTAAAAATTAACAAATGAACATCCATGCAAACTCTGGAGATATCGAAAATACAATTGTGAGTTGAGCATTTGAGTTTATTATCTTCCAGCAACTGAACACTATCTAATTTCTCCAACCTATGCTCACAATGAAACATTTCTCTAAATTATTCGTATTGTTTAAATAAAAAAAATTCATATTTTCAATTGATACAAAATACTGTAAATAAGCAAAGGATAGAATACGGAAAATTTTTTTTTTAATGTTTAACAGAATGTCACACGACAAATTTTAAATTGGAACTTATTATATTGCGCACTTTGTTTTTGATTACTTTTTTATTTAACTTTCAACAGGAATATCGTCGTTCTTGAAATATTAATACTAGATTTTAAAAAGTAGTAATTACCATTATTCGATGGTATCATTTTGCATACTGCTACAGTGACACACTCTCTACTCGAAGTACAATCTTTTTCTGTTGAGCATCTCATTCCCATTGGACAGATTTGTCCAGCACAAAGAGGACCTCCTAATTCTTAAAAAAAAAAAACGGAAATAAAAAAATGAAATTATATATTATATTAATGAGAGATTTTTACCAGGGGGCTGCAAGCATTCCGGGTGAGGTTTGCAATTATTATTCTCTGAGGATGGAATGCAATTTTCATCTGCGGAACGTAAAAAGCATCCCTCTGTTCCTAGAGGGCAATTCATGTTGTTGCAAACCGTTTGAAAACGGAGAAAACCTATAAATTCATAATAAATATTATTCATTTAAAATAATCATGATAATTATTATTATGAAATACCTTTTTGTTTGATGCACGACTGCACCAAAGGACATGGCGGTTCTTTGCAATGTGCACCCGTGCGAATGCACTCGAGGCCAGGAGGACATTCTGCAGGTGGTTCGCATCGAAAAGAATTTGGGAATCGCCAGTAAACACCCGTTTGAGTGTCTAAACAAAAAACTCAAATAAGTCGGGTACATCAAAAAGTATTTTTCAGTTTTTGGTTTTTATTGAGAAGAAAGTATTGTAATCATACCAAATTAGACATTACTAGATTTTATTCATTATCTTAATTATATCCATTTTTGAGACATAATTATCACTAAATTTGAAATTAATTGTATTTTTCATTTTTTCTTCTATATTTTATTAATTACTATTTTTGAAAAAAAAAATTTAGAATAAAAGTTATGTAATTTATTACTTTTCATTAAAAAAATTTTTTAATAAATTTCTTACTTTTTATAATATATTGAAAAAAATAAAAATTTTTAAGGATAAAATAATTTTTATCTAAGAATGCGCTGGCCATATCGAATTTTTAGGAATTATTACCTTTGTATAACTTTTCACTCTAAAAATTTATTTCAATTTTCTATGATCATTACTTAGAGTATTCAACAATCTTTATAATTACTGCAGAAATAAGTTCGTGTTCGGTTGCCTACCTTCCAGCAAGCAAAAACGAACTAATTTCTGGATCCTAAATAGTATATTATCTATCTATCTATCTATCTATAGTATATTCATACTCGAGACAATTTTTCTTTCTTCTATTTATTCATTGTACGATAATATAATATCAGAATTTTTTGCAATTATTATAATCATATTTCTTTTACAGACCTTGGACACATCGAGCCCTCGCAATTGAATCTGGATTTGATTTTCGATATTTTAATCGGCATTGGAAGCCAGGTGAGCATAAAATAGATTGACATGTTGTAGGCCCAAGACGTTTTTCTGAAAAATTCATCATTATTTCATTGTTTTAGCAAGAGTAAATGTAACAAATTAAATCTTTTTTCAAAGGAAAACTAAAAGTTAAAAATATTCGTCTCTAGAATTTTGATAAAACTATAAATATCTTATACCGTCTATCATATCGAAATACCTGTTTTATCTCTAGAACAGTAGAGCATGAAAGGGCAGGGTGGATCTGCGCACCAGAATTTCCTTTTCACACAATGACCTCCTTCACAACCCAAATAGAGACATCCTTGTGCAGCATCTACAAAATTATTAGGTATTGTAATTAAGACATATAATGGTGGATTTCTAATATACTTAAGGAGAAATTTCGATATTACTTTTATTCAATTATTTATTTTTACTTACATCCAACCAAGTCGGAGGCTTATAAATTTGTCAATATCTTAATTTCAACAAATAATTTTCTTTCTCACCTCCATGACTCCAAAAAATTGTTTTAGTGGTGCCTCTAATTTCTGAAATTTTTTTTTTTATATCTCTTTTCTCGAAAATTGCCCTGATTCCAATAAAATCGACCTAATTTTATCGGTTTCTTGAGATTTGAAATTAATCAAATATTAGCGGACTTTAAACCTATTTTTAATTTTTTTTTCAATCACTGCCTATGTTTAAAAATATTTTAATGTGTTTTTAAAGTTGGAAGAAAAATTTATGAAAATATAGGATAATTTAGTGGAAGAGCTCCCACAGATTGTAGAAATTATGGTTGCTCGAGACAACTAAATTTTACCAATACTTTATTATGCAAGCACTGATGCACTAATTTTTAAGAAATTTTTTTTTTCTTCAGTCAAGGGCGTCTCCTTATTTTCAATTTTGAATAATTTCATTTTTGACTTACCTCTTATAATATAATAATATAATAATTATTTTAAAATAAAAAAAGATGCTGACCTATGTCTAGAATCTGTGCTGTTTGGTTAATTTCGACAAGATGATGTGCGAGAGAGAAATGCAAGAGGAACATGATGAAGTTAAGAGGACGAATTTCCATGGCATCATCCACTTGCCAACTAACTTAGTTAAAACTGAAACAAAAGAGCCTGAGTATAAACTAAACCTTTTATATAGAATCTTCTTATCGAACATTCGAATGACTCATATCTAATCCAAACCAATTGAAGAAATTCGAATTATTTTTAGTGAAAGTTACGATATATTATTTTATCAATGAATGATAAAATGTCTAATAGGAATAAAATTTATTAATTAATATATTATCATTAGAATATTGTAGAAGCGGATCTTATCATAGAAGGGAAGAAAGGGGAATGGAATATTTGGTCGTTGGATGTATAGATTCCCCTTCCCTGGGGGAAGATGAGGGTTGGTTTTGAGTTGGCTCATCAGTATTTTTATCATTCACCACAGACATATATTTATTTAGAACACAATAAATGTTATATACTCATACTTTTATAATTTTCTAAAACAAAGGAATTTAATATTTTTTCTAACTTGAGGTCTCCCTCAGGTCGTTATTTTAGAGTAGAACAATCTGGATATCAAAGTGTGATCGCCTCTAAAATGAACACAAAAAATTTAATATAAACTTTGAAATTTTAAGAACATTTTAGGATTGTTAGAAATAAAATAAAAAATTATAATTTTGTAAATTTATTATAAAAGATTTAAAAATTAACAAATATTGAACTAAAACTAACAAAAGATAGCTAAGCTATTGTTATTATAATTAATTTCTTGTACATTGAGTTTTTCGGTATTGCATTTTATTATATACCGAATAATTTATTAAATTAATTGATATTTGAAATTAATTAATTGTAATAATTCTAATTTATTTGGAAGGAAAAATAAAAGAACACTTTGGAAAAATATTAAAGATTAAAGGTTCCCAAAACTACAAACCAGAAATGAATAATAAACAAACAAGAGATTAAAAAGTTGATAATAGGGAAAAATGTCCAACAAATTATAACATGAAATTTAGAAAAACTAAAGAAGCCATGGTTTTGAAAAGTTTGGGAACCCATCGCTTAAAAAATAAAAAAATAATTTAATTTTAACAAATTGTGTCTTTAATAGCATTTTCAACAGAAGTAGTAAAAATTCTATAATTAACATCATTTGAGTTGAGAGACTTATAAACATAAATAGGCAGTTTATCAGTGAGTACCCAAATGTTGTCTTCTTCATCAATCTGAAAAAAGATAAACATTTTAATTAAAGTTTTGAATCATAAACTCATATGCTTGAAAATTGTAAAACCTGCTTGGAGAAGTAACATCCATCCATAAAACCGCTTTGTTTACAAGCTTTTACAAATATTTCAATATTCTGATTGACCAGGGTACACATGTTAGATCATTAGAACATATTTTTGTCTCACGCGTTAAACCAGCCGAAATATTTGCAAGAAAGCCTGGCCCGAAAACGGCAGGTATTATTTTTTCCAAATTCTTTATGAAGAAGTGATTCATTTGTGAAGGTGATTGGTCCAATATATCTTTTTTGGGCTTAACAGAATCCCTATTTTCGCAATTTTTGCTTATGTACTAACCTCATCTATTATGTTCTTTACTTTTTTAATTATTTCCAATTTTCAATCAGATTCTATGAATTTGTGGAATTCTCACTTGGCTCATGTTTTCATAAACTAGATAAATCAGATTCAAAATTTAAAAGTTTTTCATATATTAGTACTTCTTTTCTCAAAGATTTTTATATTTTTCTAAAATTAGAGCTACTTCAAAGGGAGATGTTAGGAGATTTTTAAAAAATTATCAAACGACCACAGTTTAAGATTATATTTTCCTTAAGCTGAGTTCACATATTCGAACCGAACCAAAAACGACAGAAAATTGTTTTACTGTTTTGGATCTTTGAATTGGAAGATTTCATTCTCTCTACAAGGAGAAAACGTTAAATTAAACATTTTCTGTTTGATTCATGTGTATTTATATAAGGGAATCTATATATTAATATGTGTCAATCCAACTTTATAGCCGTAGGATAAACTCGCCTTTTTCAACACATTTAGAAGACTACAAGAATTATCTGGGACGATCACTTTTCAAAGTTTTATTTAAAAAACCCACCTTTAAATCATTTGGAAAAACGAATGTTTCAGGGTCGCTGGTGACTAAGCCTTGAGTACTTGGGTTATATTCATTCTTAGAATTCCAGCATCCAACTCCATTACGATTGATTTGTGTGTAGAAGAGAATACCGGATTTCCCGTGGAAAACGGAAGCCGTTGCCTGGGTTTTAGGTCCACGAGTACCAAGTAACTGGAACATCCATCCAACATCAACTTAGACTTAGATACCTTACTGGAAAATATTCTTTAGAAAGCCGTGGTTCGACAATATAAAATGGAACAGAAAGACAATCACAACCATCAATAGGCTGAGAATTGGCCATAATTTTAGTCCCCTATACCCTCCATATAATTAGAATATTGAATTTCCCTAACTGCACAAGCAATGGAATCTCGGAAGCTACTCTGAACCACCTATTTTTCGAATGCAGCCATCATCGCTCCTTATGTGAAGAATTATGGCTGATCTTCAGTGAAAAGACCCAGCTATCTAAACAGATACACAGATGAAAACTTCTACAAGAGAAAAAAAAAAACATGAATCTAAAAATTTTTAGGGATTTTTATATATCAAAAGCTAATTTTAATATAAGAAATGTACATTGTATTTATTTATTTTGTAAATAAGATTTTTTTAATGCATTTGTTATCTTGTATTGACCCAATGTTTTAAATAAAAAGAGATTATCATAAAATTATAATAATAATAATAATACTAATAATAATAATAATAATATAATATTAATAATTAATAAGGGATCTTAATTTAATTTAAAATAATTGGGATTCACTTTTAATAATAAAAAAAATTCATATATTTTTAGAATTAAAAAAG
>JAAAKE020131037.1:0-14375 GCA_010014785.2 Anisolabis maritima | reverse complement strand
GGTGTATCGTGCACTAATGGCACACACCATTCCCTGCCGGTTTCGGGTTCTCTAACCCATACCCGGTCACCCTCCCCTCCCTCGATGACCCCCATTTCAAGACAACTAACTAATTTACTTTTATATATTATACCAATTTTGTCAATTAATTTTTGAGAAATATGGAAATGATTTATTTACCCTGCTTATTATTTTCATTTTAATTAATTGAATTTTTAATTATTTATATCTTTAATTAAAATATTACAAATTTATTTATATATAAAACACGATTAAACTACACCTACGTGATCGTAAAAGTTTATTATAAAAATTAAATAAAAAAGTTATTTTTAATTTAAACATTTAAGTGTCATAGTTAGTTTAATTAATAGCTCTGAAAAAGTAAGTTCTCTAGTGAACCAGGTTCAAATCTTGGTTGCTGCTTGTTGTTTTATTTATTCTTAAGATCTTTACAAAAACACTTCAAGAGCCTCTCTAGCCTTCCTTCATCAGTCAATAATTTTATGAACCCTTCTTAACTGCAAGATTTATTTTTGTTAGTGAATTTAAACAGTTGAAAGGATATATATATACGTATATATAGTGATACAATTTTAATAATGAAAAACTGATGCTAGAGAATAACAATAAGTCATTCAACATTATCAAACTTAAAATGTATTTATTTAATTTGAGATTTATTTTTTTATTTAAATATGAATAAATTTTATATATATGAGTGTTAATAAGATAATTAATCTATAAAATATCAAAAGTATGTATAAGAAACTGAATTAAGGCAGCAGCATTGGAATTACAAGCCCGTTAACTAAAGAAAGTTTGACAAATATTAATCTTAAATTTGTTTTACCCCCACCTTGTAGCTGGGGAACATGAACTTCAGAATGGAATAGAACATGGTAAATCACAAAATAATACCTTATAATAATAGGATAATTCAATGAACTTTATAGTTAAAAAATAAAACAAAATTATAAAGAAACAATAGGGTTTTGTTAAAGAATTTAAAATTTTTGTCACCTTGAAAGAACATTTTTTTTTGTTTCTTAAATGCGTATAGGTCAAAGAGCGAGTAAATTACATAGCAGAGTACCTAACCAACTCCGGCTGTTGTACGAACCCAAGGTCTCTCTCGTACACTCCATTGCCAAAGAAGCCTCTCTTCTTTTTTTTTTTTTTTCTTATTATGGCATTTAGGCCTATTTGGTTTTTTTTTTGGTTGTAAGCACACCGGATGCGACCAGGCCAAGTGTTTGTATATGCAAAAAGAGAATTGGTAAGCGAGGCCTGCGGGTTGATCCCCCATCATTCCATACCAAAAGAAATCCGCGTGCTTCACGCTCATATGCACGCCAAGTAAATCTACCATCGATCACAGGCGACGTGAAGCCTTTCGGTACGAAACCCAAGCTCATCGAAATCCTCTTCCCTTCTTTCGTTTATTCATTCTTAATTAAACTAACTTGAAATTAATTAATTATACTGACTGATATGAAAATATTTTTCTTAATTAATCCTTTAACATTAGAGTGTAGATAAATAACAAGTTCTCCTTAGTAAAGGGTAAACTTTTATTTTCTCCATCTTTTTTAATATTTTTGTTTTTAAGAAGAATTTAATAAATGAAGAGAGAATATCACTTATGGTATGAAATATATATATATTTTTTTTTGTTATTCAAGAAACCGATTGTATTTTTAACTTTTTATTATTATAATTATATCTATTCATATCATAAAATATGAATAAAATTCTGATGAAATCATATAATAACAATAAGCTAATCATTATTCTAAAAGTCTTCCAAAATAAGATTATTTTTTAAATTCAATTTATTCCTATTCTTGTTCATCTCTACCATCCATCCGGAGTCCAGGCATGATTTACAATAACTTTGCTTTAAGTGCATACCAAATAATATGAATAAATGTATTTGCTAATACTTGACATATAATAGCATGGCCAATACCTAAACAGCCTCACATACACAAAACACAAACTAAGAGTAATCAAGCTGTCAACAATTTTGTAGTTGGAGCGCATTTTCATCAGTAATAACAATTCTCAAGTATTTATTAGTGAATAATTTTTATTTTATCATTCTCTGATGCTGTTTTGGCACAAGAGAGATTTAAAAAAAAAAAAAAACAAGCAGGGTTTTGATGAAATAAGAAGAAAGAATTTTAGTCTTTGCTCATAACATTCTCAAGCGATAGTTCCCAATTTAGTAATTTTTTTAAAAAGAAATTTATAAAAGATATTTTAAAAGTAACCTTTACTTAATTTAAGCTGATTATGAAAATAATTGTGATCTCGCGAAGTCCCTTAAGTGGAAGAGCTCTAAAATCCAGGTAGCACACTTTGTGAGCCCCAGACAAGACACTTGTCTCATTATACAATGGTCAGTAATTGGTTTTGCAACCTAATCGATAATATTTATTTAAAATAATTGTGTACTAATTAATTTAATTTAATTTAAATGGACGAATAACATTATCGGCAAATAAAATTATGCCTATATAATTTATCGTATATATACGGACTTCGAAAGAGAAAAAATTGGTACTATTTCTTCATCTTTCGAATTCAACTATTAATATTTGTTTTACAAATCGAAATTAATGATTTAAAACAAAAAGTCTTTATAAATTCTTCTTTTTGTTTAGCCTCCTTCTTCTTTCCTCTTTCCTTCCTTTTTTTTCACTCTTATTTATTCTATTAAATCATCTTACTTTCATTAATTGCATTTTTTGTTTGTTTCAGGTAAGCAGAACCATCTCAACTATTTAATTGTCCTGTTCAAAGGTTGCTGGTAGGTCTTTTCTCTTATCCAAGCGTGAGTTGAAGTTCTTTCAATTATTTTGTTCACATAGAGGAAACGACGACAAATTAATTTTCTACTATTTTACAATTACAAATGAAAACTTTACGAAAACCATTCTTAAAATAAAATTTTTTTATCATTTAAAATTTAAATAATAATTATATTAATATGTTATAACCTGAGTTCAGATCCCAGACTTAAATTATTAAATACCACTTACCAAAAATCACTATGCCTTGATAACGTACATAATAAATAATTTAAGTAGTTTAAATTCTAAATGTTTTCGTATGCCGAAAAAACAAAAAATATGTTATTGCTTAAAATAATCAAAATAGGTTTATAACAATTTATTTTAATCTAGCCACCCCTGGATCGAATAGGTAAAATTCTAAATAATTTCAAGATTTTTAATTTTGTTACTGTTTTTGATGATGCATGTTTTTTACAAAGTCATTTTTCTTGATCTGCTTCTTTACGATTTTTCTCATAAAAAAGAAAAAAAAAATTGAA
Organism: Anisolabis maritima; assembly: GCA_010014785.2. Taxonomy (NCBI): domain Eukaryota; kingdom Metazoa; phylum Arthropoda; class Insecta; order Dermaptera; family Anisolabididae; genus Anisolabis; species Anisolabis maritima. The sequence goes on along the minus strand of JAAAKE020131037.1, from coordinate 11,035 downwards.
TATAATCCCGGGACATGGAACGAGTTGGTGTTTAGCTGCGTTTTATTTGAACAATTCGGGTTTCTTGGCCTGTTTGCTAGCCACGTGGCCGATAAGAGGTGCAGACTCTGACTGATTTAGCCGGAGGGTAGGACAACCTGAACCTGTTCCTTCGGCTCAAGGGACAAATCCGTCGCATTTACATTCGAACGAGACATTCTCCAGGCTAAATGCTAATCGTTACAATTAGTGAATTCATTTGTTTCCTCATGATAATACTTTTCTCCTTCATTTTAATTGCGTTGCTTTTTTTTTAATTTCATGTTTAGTGTTAATTAGCTCAATATTAAATTATTTTTATTACTTATTCACATTCTAATTGTAATTCTTTTTATCTATCTCAAAGGTAACCCAAAACAAATCATAATTAAAATCATTTACATGTTAGCTTATTAAAAAAATATAATGTTTTATTTAAACAAAAATGTTATTGTTAGTTTTTTTTCAAAACATAAGTTCAAGGATTTTTCCAGCCAAGAAAAGAAATAAATTATTGTTGACGTTTCGGACGTCATATGCTTGTTCAGGACTAACCTGTAAACATTTGTTGACAACTTGTTACTTCTAAAAAAAGTCACAACATATCAACTACAAGGGATTATTTTGTCATCCGACTGCATTTATCTTTAAATTCTAAAAATATATTTTCAATTAATTAAGTTATATTGATAGATAAAAAATTTACAAATAAATCATTGGAAAATTTATTCTGAATAAAAGATAAAGTTTCATTCAAAATAATATAAATTCATAAAATAAAGATATTCTGGAGCCTATATTATTTTTAAGAATTTTTTTTCTTAGGAAAATATTTATTATATGATCAATGAAATACTGGATTATACATAAATATAATCTATCTATATCTGACTTCGTTAAAAATATTTATCTTTAAAAAAAAATCTTAATGAGATGATTAGTCTGTTTTATTAATTAAAATGATATAAGCGGAACATAATTTTTTTTAAATTTTATTATCAAGTTTATTTAACTTTAGTAATGGGAGCAGTCAATATTGATATGATAGTAGAGTATAATTTGTTAAAAGAATAAACATTCGGCATCTTCTTAGAGAACAAGCACCTTGAAAATATAATACATATAATATAAAGAAAATATTATTAATCAGATTAATCCATTAATTTTAAAATTAGAACCTATTGAAAAACATAAAATTTGACTTGTTGAGTTATTGATTTTTAGAATAATAATAGTAAAAAGGGTCTATAAGACATATGGCGAAAAAATAAATAATAATTTCTTTTCTTGGTATTTATACTATTAAAATTTCTAGAATTAAAGTATGGTTCGATTAGGTATTTAATTTTATACTTGTTCATTCAGGTAGGTATATGAAAAAACCATTGCCAAACAGACGACTCGTCTTCATTGAATAGTTGGATTGAACTTTTCCCTTATGAACCCTTGGGAGAGTTGTTCTCTGTTAAATTCTCCATTACTTTGGGCCAATGAACGAACCCGCGACCCCTTGCAAAAAGATCTCTTGCGTATAATCGGCCAGATTAATCAATCACTTTTGATTATCACTTTTAATTATCATCATTCATCATTCATCCTTCTTGCACATCTTTCGTCAAAGGGATTCATCAATATTTACACAAAAGAATTTCAAACATTCAAATGGCATTTTGGCACTTGGTCTATTATTGTGGCTTTTTTTTTTTCAAATTCGCTTTCCCTCTCATCTCACATGATTGGTACATCGTTCAAATTTAGTAAAAGAAAATACTTTATTGTAATTACATATTTTTTAATATGACTTTAATAAAATGAAACAACTTTCTAAGCACATTGACGAATGAATTTTTTTCATTGATATTATATTAATATGTGTGGAATTTGATGAGCTTTTAATGAATTTTCTCATACTAATCTTTCGATTATAATTTTTTTAATAAACTTTTGGAATTTTATGATTTTGAAAGTAAGATATTAATTCATCTTTGATTTATATAATGACTTTTTTCTCTTATTTATGCTTTAGTTCTTAATAAATCTCTTTTCATGGGGTGAAAAATAGATTCGTTTCATTTAAAATAAATTTAATGTTACTTGCGCTTTCTCAGTTCTTTAAATAGCTAATTTTTATTTTATTTATTAATATTGCTATATATATATATGGAACCGAGTTACCGGTCGAACTGTCATTTTATAATCAATAACTCTTAAAAATTTCAGCGAATTTGAATTCAGAATTTAAATTCTTCTTAAATTGTTAAGACAATACTGATGAAACTAACAAAAGACGATTAAAATTAATAAAAATGGTTTCTCTTACCTTTAAATTACTTACCAAGATCAAAGTGCATGATTCATTCATTGGGCTCTATTTTCCACTTGAATTTGATTAATACATTTGTCGATGCCAACCTCGATAAGAACCATTTGGGATCAGCTTCTATTCCACCTTCTCCTTTTGGCAAATCGGAACTTGTCTGTCCTTGCTAATCACCTCCACTTCCCTCTTCTCCATGCACCTCTCTTTGTTCAAAGATTGACACTTTAAAAACTAATGCACTAAATTTAATTGAAAATTATTGATCAATAAAATGATCATTGTTATAATCATGTAATTAAATATCTTCTGTGCGGGTTGTAAATTTTTAATTGGTTGATGGAAGCGATGGATGGTGGATAGCCAGATAGTGAAAATAAAAAAAATTTTATATTCTGTATCGTTTTGAACGATCATCATGCTCATCTTCAGCTTAACAAACTCTCAGACCCTCGGCTACAAAATATAAATTATTTTTTATTTTTAACATTGGGGTGTTGACCGGGACTCCCACCTCCATTATTCATGCAATAAAATTTTTCAAGACTTAAAATTTCTGCTTAAAAGGAAGGAACTTTGTCTCATATCTCAAACATTTCACCTTCAGGTTTATTAACATAGAGTGAGTTTCTGGTTTATGATTATATTTGTAGACTTGAACCAAGCCCAAACTTAGTGTTCAGTAAATAACTTCATTTTTTGAACTATTTGCTAATTTTTAGATAAATTTACTAAATTTATAATTTATTATCGAATCAATTTTCAATTTTGATCCATTTTTCAAAATTAAAAATAATTATTTTTATACATATAAAAACAGACATATATCTCTGAATTTAAACTTAGAATTCTAATTAAAATAAATCATCTGTGAATAAACTTATTTCATTTATTTTTAAGCCCACATTTTGGCTTCGTAGTTAATATGTATATTTTTTTTTTTATTATCAATTTAACTCCTACGTTTCATAAACCAAACTTAGCTCAACTATTAATTTACATAATTTGGAAAAACTCTGATTTTATTTTATTTTTTTCTTTGGTTGATCTTATAAATTTTAATCGAACTCCCTTTTGATTTCGGTGCCTTTGACTAATTCTCTTTAAGCCGAGGATCCCTCAGGTTCCTTGGGCTCCCCCAAGCCGTCAAGGTGGGCGCTTTCTTTAAATCGTGTGGGTCCCGCCTCCGGACAGGCGTTCCTTCCTTCGTTATTGCGTTAACGTTAAACTTTTTGCTAAGCCGGTTGGGGTCGACTTCACCGGCCTTCAAACTCCTCAGGCTAACTGTTAATTACATTAGCAACAATAACATTGTAATCAGATGGCGCAATGGTTACTGGATTTGAACTCAGCAGCCACCTCCAGGACCTAATCTGCATGAATGTGACGCCTCCTCCAATCCGTAGAGTTGGCCTTTACCTGGATTTCAGACCATTGTCTTTGAAATCAATGACAATTTTTTTTATTAATAAATAATCGCTATTTCTTCATTAATTTTCTTGACATTTTAATTAACTTTTTTCAAATATTATTTTAAAAGAGATATCATTTCAATTATATTATTATTTATGTTCCAAAGATTCACCTACTGAAATGCTCGTTTGTTTTCTTTAAGAAGACACAATGCCAATCTAAACTGAACAATAGGGAACTTTTTATCCTCGAATTTTTAAATTTTATTTAAATAATAATCATTTGGAACCTGCTTCTCCAGAGGTTAAAGATATTGACATTGTTAATATAAAAACCTTATAGGCCAAGAAGGCCCAGAAAATTTATTTAAATCAATTGGATACAAATTGGTGTGAATAAATATATATCTTTCAATATCTATATATTAATATACCCCATAGATTCGTTTGTTTTGCATTGGCTACAAACAGCCTCTCTTAAAGAGTCACTCTTTGTGGAACAACGGCTAGAGCAGTCTAGTTGCCTTAGTGAGTAATTCTCTCGATTTTCTCATAGATTCTCTGAAATCCTTGTGGCTGCCTAATGTATTACTACTAGCCTTATACAAAAAAATATTAAAAATATTTTTTTTTTCAATACCTTTATTTTAAATTTTAGCCTTCCTATTAATTTTCATTTACACTATATAACTCAAGAAATTTCAAAATTTAAGTGAGAGGAAAAGACATTTATTTTCCCTTTTTTTTTGAAAATATTTTTTGTTCAATTTTTCTCATTAAATTATCTCAAAAATGTAATTTCCACCTCCACCTTCTCTCACCTGGTTAAGTCTCTCTCTCTTCCTCTTTCCTACTACAATGATACAAAGTATAGTAAATAATTTATTTATTTTTATGTGAAATTCTTTTTTAATCAAATTCTTTATTAATTTTTCACTTATGTTAGAAAAAAATTTTCTCTCTCGTAACACTTTTATTATATGTTTATAATTAATCATTCTTCCGCTTTTTTTCTGTAAAAAAAGAAAAGGAAATTGTCTTTTTTTCAAATAATATAATAAGAGAAGAAAAATTTATTTATAGAATATGATTGTATTGTAAAAAAATAATTATAATGATGGAATTGCTCTCAAATTTTCCAATATAAAATATATTTTTTATATACTTTCATTTATTAAATAAAAAAAATTCAAAAGTGAAATATAACTTATTATGAAATCTCTGATTTTTTCTTCTCCTTAATATATTTTTTAATTACATAAAGAGTTTAATAAATATTTTAGAAAATTTTTCCACTATAATTGGGGCGGAAGCCTATATAAATCAATCCTACTTTTCAACTTTCAGGTTTCTTATATTCACACTCATCTGAGTCGGAAAAAGAGTTCATCTCTGTGTAGGCGGGCGAGACCCTCATGCACTAAACCATTGATAAATTTATAATAACTAATCTGAATAAATGAAATTTTGTTGATAATTAATTTTAATAATAAATTGACGATCATAATTTACAAGTTGGTTTAAGAAAATATTTTTACAACAATTTTACATAAAATAGTTCTTACTTTATATCGTTATTAAATAAGTTCTTATTTAAATACATAGAGACTAAAAAAGATTAATAGCACCTTTTAAAAAGATATTTTTTTTTTTGTAATTTTTATTTAGAAAGGAAATATTCAGAATAAAATCTTTGAATTAGTTTACGTATGGTAATCAGGCGTTTGTTTTTTTTTTCTGGGCTCGGCCAAACCATGCACATTTGAATTCAAAATTAGATACAGCAAAAGTTTTGAGATCAATCATTTAAAAAAGTAGCTGCCAGCTATCCATTTTTGACCTTAAATGTCAAAGTAGCATAGCAATGTTATTGCTCCTAAGTTTCCTTGATCATCTTCATCATCATTATCATCATTATAATGATGATCATGGCGACAGAGAGTTAGGTAATAATGTTCCTAAACTGTAGGTCATTAAAAAAAACTCTCTTCCTGAATCAATCTCGATATTCACTAATTGAATTCTTCCTCTTTTCAAATAACTATCCTTGAAAAGGGACTGCGTTTTCTTCATAATACAATCTCTCCCCTTAAATCACTTTGCCTGGGGTAGCGGAAGATTTGCTGGGCTGCATTCTTTGGGGCTCCATTCTTTCTCTCTATTGCAGCAATCGAAAGAAAGCAACTTTTTTTGTTACCGGTTTGGATTGTGATCTCCTTTTGAATCAATCCTGCTATTTAGGAACCCAAGAGTAGAAAGAAGCCTTCATCCATTAACCCCTTAGGTCAGATTTTTCCTTGCACCTTCAATGGATGTATAAAATTCACCGTTGTATTAATATAAAAATAATATTTTCCCTTTTATATTTTGTTAACAAAAACTTATTCATACAACTAATATGAAAAAATTATTATTTTAAATCTCTGGTTCCTAACATTATTTTATTATTTGATTAATGGTAAAATTTGATATTGACGCAGAGTATTTACATCGGGAAAACTGCTTCTATATTCTGATCCGAGAAAGTGTGAATTATTATCTTTAAAGAATAAATAATTTATGGCTATTTTGTTAATACAATATTTTTTTTCATTCTCCAATAATAATACAAATATTAAAAAAAAATTGAATAGGGCAAAATTGAAAACCTGTTCCACTTTTTTTTTTTTTACATATTATTATTAAATTAGATTTGAATGAATATTTTTTCTTTTCATGGTCTGATCAGATTAGTGATACATAAGAAAACACTGCGTGGTCCTTATATATTTATTCTCTATTTATATACCCTATATATGTACTATATACAGCATATCTATTGTTTTTTTCTCCTTTTTGATGGGGATCAATTAGTACCAATTAACTTCAGAACCAACATCAAACCTCGTTCCCACAATTACACTCGCACTCCACACAACACCTGTTGATTATTTATTGATCAGAAGTTAATTTTCTAGAAGAATTATCATTTTTTTTATTTAAATATATATAGAAATGTAATTATTTTTTTCCCATCAATCATAATATCAGTTTTATTAATAAGCAAGAAAATGTATGTTATGTCATATTTGATTACTCTTTTGACATTTCAAAGTAGATTTACAAAAGGAGAAAGGTGATCTTATGTCGTATTTATGAACTCTCGAAATAATATTGAGTGTATATTTGAAGAGAAAAACATCACGCCTTTTAACATTTAGTTTTTTTTTTTTTTTATTAACTGGAAAAAGATAGAAAATGAATTTGGCGATTATGGGTTGTTATTGGAAAGAATTTGCGCACGTTTCCGAAGAAGGATTACCTAAGCTTAGAGATAGGATTACCTGTCTTGAATTCCGTTGCCTTGGCATGTCTAATGATAGATCTCCCTTAGAGACCAAAGCGATACTCATCTATTTACCTATCCTGCATGTTTGTGAAATATTAAATAATTTTTTTTAGAAGAAATACAGCATCGTTTCCGACCATTTAAATATAAAACTAAATCAATCTTAATTCTGCCCCACAAATACAAGGAATGTTCTTTTTTTTACTTTAAAACTTGCTTCGTTTTAAGTTTGTTAAACACTCGAAAAGTTTTCATTTGCATATTCATTAAATTATTTCATTTAAGATGATAATTGAAATTAAAAGTAAAAGCTGCTACTTTGCATAGTTTTCTTTAATAACACACCAGAGAATTTGACGTTTGTCCTGTCTTGTATTTAAAAAAAAAACTTGGCTTTATAAGAACATTCACTCTTGAGAAAATTATATAGCAGCTTTTTGAAAGTATTGCTTTGGAATTTTCTTTTCAATAAATAAACAAATCAAGAATTTAATAATTACATAAATATGCGTTTATAATTATTGATTAAAAAATAAGTTGTTAATAAATAAGTTTAGTCATTGAACAAGTTTGTTTATATATTATTATATTATTAATTGGCAGTCTGAGAATCTAGTAATTTGTTTTAATTTTATATTTGTATAATTTTTTTTTTCTTGATTAACTAGATGAAAATGCTTAATATTAAAATTGTTTTAATTTATAAAAACCATACTATCAATTTTCAAAAGACCAAACTCTTATAATTTACTTTTCTATTTTAATTTAATTATAAATAAAATCTAATATTAAAATAATAATTATTAAGTGAGAAAGAAAAGATATGTGAAAATGACTTAAAAAGAGAAGCTTAGTTGATTATTAATTTTCAAACGGATAAAATTATTCATTCTTTTCTCGAGATTTACAGATAAGGAATAATTTATTAAGCTTTTTCTACATCAATTGTTTCTAGCACCTCTTTCTATTTTATGGAGATTTCGGTTGAATTTTATATTTAATAATTAATATATAATATAGGCACTATGAAATTCCCAAAAAAAGACATCAAGTTGACCAATCGGGAGGGAAGGGATGAGGCAATGTCCCTCTGTACATCCCTGCTCCATATTTAATGAAACTTTATTTTACAAAGGTATGATAAAATTTTTATATATACTCCCATCTTTTAAATTTTATAGTTTTCTAGTGAGTTCATTAACAATTAAGACCTTGATCGCGAAAGTTTATTTATCTTCGTTATCGTTATCTCCAGATGAAGTTGGAGCAAAATGAATAAATCACATGATCGACTAATGATACCGACAGGAAGTAACACAAAAGCCAGCTGCTATTCATATGGAATTGGGACAAACATTTCCTCTCTCTCCTAGGGACGTGAATCCGAAAAATGAAAACATCCATTTTTTTATCTTATCAGGTTAAACGCAGAAAATAATCTATTATATAATTCCATCTACTTAAATACAAAAAATTATTTCTATTATATGTTCTGGTATATTAATTTCATTTATTGTTCTGCTCTTTAGATTACATTAAGAGGTATAATATATCTTTCTTTTTGTGTTAATGTTCAATTTTCATTTGATCTCTCATTCTTACGCGTACAGTCAATCATAAACGAAAAATAATCAACTTAAATGATTGTTCATATTTCCAACTCCTCGATTGAAATGCTAAAGGGCTATCAGATCGAAAATTTATAGGAAGTTAAAATTAATGAAACTTTCCCTTGGTATTTTTTATTTTAACCTACGTGAAATAATAAAGTATTTAAATCGTGCAAAAATTGATTTTTTAAATTGCAACATGAACCTAACCATCTTTCAGCTTTCTTTCAAATAAACTGTTAAAGCCTAAATAAGTTGAGTTCCAAAATAATATATTAAAAGATACATTTATATCTCAATATATCTTCTTAATATATATTATAATTAAGAGATACATAAAGTTTCTAAATAAAACTGTTTTTGAAGTTTTATTATGAGTATCTCTTCAATTAGGACAACATATCAGTCTTTTGGCTTCACTGAAAGGGTTTGATGGAAATAAATATAAGTTAACTATTTAGAAATAAGTATTAAGAAAGTGGAAATAGCAAAAAATAAGAAACTATAAATTTTGTCTATGTCTTTAAAATCGTAAAAGCACTGGGTATTGCTGCAGAGCATGAAAAGCCTAATCTCTCGGTCATGTATGATATTGTTTTTTTTTTTTTACAATTTAGTAATCTAAAGAAACTTACAAATAATAATGATAAATATAATATTTATATATAATAATAATAAATATAGCTTTGTGTAGTCATATGATGTCTCTTTCTGAGATGATCTTTGGACTTGATACGCAGCACTACCCTATCTACTCCAAAAAAAAAAAAAAACTCTGGTCTAGCTACCATGGTCCTGCAGGTACTTTCATGAGGGGGTGAAAGGAACCCTTACATATCTTTTTTCTTGTTATTCTCTTCCCATAATGAGGTAGACAGTTGCTTTGACGACTTTTTAATTGTTACAAATTGATAAGCCCATACACAAAAAAATTTTTCCAGAGGGAGAGAAGCCAATTTTCTGTTGAAACCCTTGGTAAATAGTATATAAATAATAAAATTGATTATTTCGCAGGAAGGATATTGGGATAGCTGAGGCCCATGGATACCTCCCGGCAAACCGATTCCCAATATTTTACGATCTAAATAAATTTTTAAAAGAGGATTTTTTTTCTTAAGTACAAATATTTAATTATGTCCAGGAAAACACTTAGTACAATAATGAGTAACACATTATACGAAGAGTTGTTTCTACTTAAGATAGGTGATGGGTTATCTCTAAATATTTGATAAAACCCTCAAGTTCTTGTTGATCCAAAGAGGCGTTTCTAATAAATGTTTATCTAACTCCTCCTTCATCTGTCCTTTACGCATCATCTGTTTATAAACAAAACAGGCTGCCAGTTTTCGAGATGGAGACAAACCGAATGTATCCTGGTGCTAACCGACAGATTGAATAGAAAACGATCAAACCTGAAATGCAGGAGAGCGAGAAGGATTTATGATGGTTGACTTGACTTGCATTGGCTCGTCTTCTTTGATAGGACTTTCAGATTATATGAGATCCCTTGAATGCATCACGCGTGCATGACCTACCGGGTTCAAATTCTCCAATCCCATAAACTATTTACATAATAGATTCAATATTTTCAATTTTAACAAATTCTCTCCTGTTTTATGTTATTGATTCTCATTGTACCCATTTTTGTCCAATAATTGAAATAATGAAAGTTTTTTATAATATCAAACTATATACAAATATTTATTCTAAAATAAGTCTATTATATAAATATACAAATTTATATTAAAGAAGCCCACTTGCAGTGTTTACCCTATAGGAATAGATGAGTTTTTTTATTAAATAAACAAATTCTCAAATATGCATTGAGATTTTAAAATGGATCTCTCCACAATTTTTTTTAAAATTCCTTAGATAACATAAGATACCTTCAGGTGATTTCATGAGGGAGTGAAGGGGACACAACTCTAACCATAGCCATCTACACCCCCCCCCCCCATGAATTTACTTTATTTTCTATATTTATCTAATCATATATATATTTTCTCGCTAGCTTACTAACTCTAGAGCTTTCTTTTTTCACTTAGGCTTAAGGCAATCTATTGGTACTGAGGTAAAAAATAAATAATTAAAGTCATATGGCCTCAGATACCGAAATGACTAAAAAAAAATTCCACTATTATCTATTAATAAATGGTCAGTAAAGTTGTCTGCTCGGGTTAGTCCAATCGACTTATTTTTTAAGTCTATTCCGGCATCTGAGTCCTATATGACGTCCGTATTTATTCAAATTAATTATTAGCCAATATAATAAAAAAATTATTAATATTATTATTAATTGTTATTACTATATTAATAATATAATTATATAATTATTTTCGGGCGGGAAGCG
>JAAAKE020131026.1:0-14377 GCA_010014785.2 Anisolabis maritima | reverse complement strand
GGATAATTAGTATCGTAAAAAACAATTATATAACGTTTAATGTCTATATGGCCTCAGATGCCGAAAAGACAAAAAAAGAATTTCCAATCATTCACCTCAACAAGCAACTTTTAAAATTTTCTTGATTTTCCTCACTCTCCCCTGTTGCCTGTGACCACTGGCCATTATAGGTCTTTTGGACCTGATGTATTCATTTTCAAAATATATAAAATAAAATGCATGTATTATTTAGTATTATTAAAAATTATAATTATCCACGATTTTTACTGAAACCTAACTATAGAAGTTCAATTTTTTAACTGACTCAATACTCATTTACAATCAATTTTCAAAGATGGTCTTTAGCTTAAATGGATTCTTTAAGCTTACTCATTTGACTTTTGGCTCAAGTAAGATTTCCATGTTCATTTGATCACTTGGGAAGCCTTTTAACTTCAACCATAGAACATTTCAATTGACAGATTTTTTTTACAGATAAAAAATACAATCAAAATATTTCGTTACATTTTATTTACTTTATTATATAATATAAAGGCCTAGTATATTTTGACACTTTAAAATAAAAAAAAAATCACATTCATATTTCCTATTTGGCTTTACATTAAAATCTCGAATTAGTCTCCAATCGTTCATCAATTTTTTTGTTTTAATTCATTTAAAAGTTTTATAGAGCCCATACTTTCTATGAGAATGTGGACCAATTGCCAGAAAATGGCTTGACAACCAAAACAAAATAAAAAAAATCTAGAATTACCTTTGACAACAATAAATAAACCATAGATGGCAAGTTAAATTCAGGATTATCAAAACATAACTAATATTTATACTTTATAATGATTTTTACTTTCTCTTACCTATATATGAAATATATAGTGAGAAAGTATTGCGATCGCCAAAAAATCGAGATCGAAATTTCAACAGAAATAAACGTTTTGAGGTCCCCTGAGTTTAAAAAATGAGTCTCGTAAAATGGTCTGTTTGTGTATCTGCAAACAAGATTTCTCAAAAAACGTACGAGGCTGAAATTTTATATTTAAAGGTAACCTCGTCGCCTATACTTTGAAGCTTTTCAATAAAATTGGCCAAATAGTACTAGTGCTTTACTGATGTACTTTTTTAGTTTTTTTTTTTCGATTTTCTCAACATTTTGATTTCGATTTTGATTAAAATTCATAAAACAATTATTTTTTAAATGTTCTTTGAAATGTACTTTAAGACCATCTCAATATAGTGTGGTGTCCTCAATTTAGGATTTTAAGAATTCCATAGAAAGGTAGGAAGGATTACATGTTACGATGGTAACAATAAATATTTTTAATTCCTATGTTTTTTTTTAGACTTTTCGGCATATATATATAGATTTGAAAAGGTGTATATAATATTTACGATATGTATTATTGCCTGGGATCCAAACCCACCACCCTTGACTTTTAAGGTTATCAATATAGACAATGTCAGTATCTTTAACTTATCGGCCACGGGGGGGGGGGATTCCTATGTTTGATAATAAATGAAATTGTCACTTTAATTTTTGTTTTAATAATATTGATAAGACAAACGAAAAATCACTAAAAATGAAACGTAATATAAAATTGTGAACCAGCTATCTAGGGCACCCGACACAAAAAATCTAGTGTGGCAGCACATCACACAATTTTCCTTACTTTTGGTAAGAGAATGAATGTACAGTTAAATTACATACAGTTAAATGTTAAATAAAAAAAATTTTTTTTGATATTTTATTAAAAAAAAAATGAGACACTGATTATATTTATATTATTTCAAAATTAAAAATACATATTTTTTATTTTATTACTATTACTATTAATTCTTAGAAAAAATTGTCTAGGTTATTTAAATTTTCTCTTTTTGAACAAAAGATATCTCGCTAATTGAAGTTATCTCGTGAACGAAAGCTAATGTTCAAACTGACAATGATAGGCGAAGAACAATGCCATTCGATTAGATGTAATTTGAAATAATTTTATCAAATTGCACATAAACCAAACAAAGCAGAACGATTTTTACCTGATCATTTGAAAGGATTATTATTAGATGATGATGATCTAGTTTGTAAAGAATGATATTTTTTATTATTAACAAAATATTGTCGAATGCATTTTGATAAAAGAAAATTTCTATTAATTAAAGCAAATTAACCACTACTTTCTGAGATTATCTTTTCATTTATTAGTAAATGTTTATAAACAAGAAAACTAATGTTTATATTACTAATAGTATATTATTCATTCACCTATTCACTTTTTATTTTCGGTATTGAAAACTTAATCTTGCTCAAATAATTAACATGTTATTATTAATAGAAAACTTTTATCTTTACTAATGAATGATAATTTAAAGATTACAATTAATTAATGTTTCTTTCAAACTCTTTTTCTCTTGGGATTTAAAAATATTTTGAATTGATTATTTATTTGTCTAACCCCATCCTAAATAGAAGTAATTGTAAAAAAACAAGACAAAACAATTATGTATTAATAATTCATAACAAGCGAGAATAGATGAAAAGTGGAATTTTGAACAAAATAAAAATGCAAAAAAAAAAGCAAACTAAATCTATATTCCAAATAAGAAAAACAAAAGAAACTTATCTCAATGTATTATTCTAAATTTATTAGATTATTTTTACTACAATAACTAAAAATTATATTCCTTGTTCACACATGGCTCTTTTTGTCCCAAGTTTTAAATAAAGGATAATATATTAAAAACACTAATAAAATTTTCTTTTTTTTTATAAGACAGAAAACCATCTTAAAGGGAATTTTCTAGAAATTCTCTAATTAAAATTTTTCAAATGTGGCTAATTCAAAGATCTCCCTCAGTTTTCTTAATTAAACAATCAAGAAAAATTTTAACTCAATAAATTCTACATGTAAAAGCATAGTAAAATTCCCCTTAAGTTAATTTTTTCTTAGAATCTTTTTTGAATACGAACCAAAAATTAATTTTTTTTTTTTTCAAATTTTGACAAAATTTACCTTATTTAAAAAATGGTAACAAAATTTTCCTGATTGTCAAAATTTTGAATTTATTTCCTACTTTAGGAAAAAGTAAGCCCTAATTTTCCAGTTAGAAAAAAAATTTTGCCGATTCCTGGGGAGGAATCACTCCAATTAACTTGTTTCCTCTCTTATCTTGTCATAGCTTAACTTCGAGTTGATTTTGTAGGATTAAAATTTTTAAGTATTAAATAAACAATTTTTTAAGGAAGTCATTTAAGCTAAAGATAATATCCAAACTAATAAAACAATGTGTTCCGTTTATCTGTGCTTTATAAATTTAAAATACAATGCTTGGAATACTCACTTGGAATGCAACGACATCATGACGAGGCACTAATTAGCCAATCAGTAGCCTTTCATGGCAAACAATTTCTGATTATAATATTGTAGAGATAACAAAAATCTTCATGTAAAGTGCGATCAGTGCGCTATCTAAAAGTACATTGACATAGTAAGAAATTTTATTTATGGGAGGAATCATTTTGCATTTCATACATAATATATATACGCTCGTATATTATGTGTGTGTGTGTGTGTGTTCGTAATAAATGAAATATTTGCAAAAAAATTTCAGTGAAATGCAAAATGATTCCCCACATAAATAAAATTTCTTACTATATCAATGTACTTTTGATAGCGCACTGATCGCTGCTTTCCTTATCACTTCAAGCTACCCTAATGAAAAATCCATTAATTATTACACTTTGACCAATTTTTTCAATCATCCTTTAATATTATAAAACGATTAATCAATCTATTCAACTCGCCGCAAATCCCTTTTATCATGAAAATGATTCATATATCATAAATCCACTTCAAGTCTAAAGGTTGCCCAACAAACAAATAATTTTCATATCTAAAGTTTTTAAGGTGAAATCCCTCATTGCTAATTTAACAACAAATCATAATTACTTATTACTGAATTTTCTTTTAAAAATATTGTCAATTAATATATTAAAGATTTTTTTAGAAACTCTATATTTTATTATGAAATTACATTCGTAATATCAGAATTTATATGGATCCTCATTCATTTTGTAAAGAAAAGGAAAAAGGTAAATATAATAAAATCATTTTCTTTCATCTGAGACACAAAATTAGAAACTCAAAGAAAATTACGAATAGGAGAAAAAGTTGCACAAAATAAAAAAATCATACAAAATTCCTAAGAAAAAAACTAATCGTTTCTGTCAAATTCACATCTATATTATTGAGTAAAAATTCTTGAAGAAATAAAATGAAAGGGAATCGTCTTCCTAAACCAAGGTGATTACTCAAATTTGTCAAGATATATTTTTGTTGAACTGCGACTGACTGATATTCATGGATGACCTATCAGAATAAGAAGAAAACCGTGGCCAGCAGCAAAAGAAGACGGACGTCCCGTTATCCTGGCCGCTGGCAGTCAAGCACCCAGCGAAGAGCAGCACAACGCAGCATGCTGAACACGGAGTGAGTGCACCGCTCCCGCCCTATATGCAGGTCACTGGGTGGCATCCAAGGGCGACCGCCAAGACCCTCCTTCTACTCTTTATTGTCGCTTTATTGCTAACATTCATTCAGATGTGATCCAACAAGCCAATAGATATTTAATTATAATGGAAAATATTATATTTATTTTAATCCTACGAAACAAGACTTTTGGATCATATCTTATAATTTTTTTTAGTACAAATAATTATCACTAATTTATTACAAGACCAAAATCAATGGCTAATATTATTACATCTGAATTTTCTATAAAAAAATCCTGTTCTGCTTTATCTTATTGTAAAAATTATTTTTATATTAGTATTTTTTATTTTCATAAAAATTATAATACAAAACATACACATACAATAATTAAAATCTAAATCATCAATAGAAAGGCTGAAAATTAAAATTATTTTTATAACTGAATATAGCACAAGAAATTCAAAATACGACGACAGAAAAAGAACAGACCGATTTGTGGAAAAACTTGAATAATCAAACCTTAGAAAAAAAGACTGGCATGGAAAGAAAAAAGAAATATTAGTCTTAATTTGACAACTTATGAGCAACAAGTGGGACCCCCTTAATTAATCTAAACAAATAAAAAACTCAAGATTTTTGGAAAATAAAAATATATGGCCTATAGATTGCAGAAATTACTACGGAGTGTATAAATTTGTTCGATTTTATTTGCCAGAAGATAGGCAACCCAATTACCCAACTTACTAATGTTTCGATTAATTTATCTAGAGAGAACCATGTCATACGCAGGTGTTAATTTCTTGGGAGATTTAACAACTGCACATTCATGGTCCGTTCTAGAGGAACTCTGGAGCAATCAATAAAAAGTTCATAGTCGGGGTTGCATATCTTCCAGCAAACAAAAACGAACGAATTTATGCAACACTTAGATTGTTTTTTTTTTTTTAATTTCAATTTTTTTAAGTCACTCGGCTGCTGAGGCCATTTTGACTTTTAAATATACATATATTTTGTTGGAAAAATTGGTACCGATGGCTTCCGGCGGAAGTTCAACCCTCTTGTTTCTCGGAGGCCACCTATCCGAGATTCAGCAGAGCTTAGACTTACTTATTGACACTGATCTCAGTGGCTGTGCCTCTTCTCTCCGGCCAGGCCCGCCGGCCGCTTAGATTGTTAAAAACACATGAGTATCATATGTTCCTTATACACATCCATAATAATAAAGAATTATTCTAATCCATTTGAATCCATAAAACTGATGGACTAATTTTAATTTTGGGCCCCCTTTTATCAGCTTTTTGCCTTGGCTGGTTGTAGATACCGCGTTAACAACGACACCCACCCTGAATTATTAATTTTCATTACGCCGCACCCAGGATTTACTTTCCACCGCCGTCGTTAACTTATTGCCTTTATACGTTTATACAATTGTCATCGAGACGTTCGCTACTAATAATGGTGGTGGTTTGTATATACTTATAATTATAATACTCACACATAATTTCTTTGTCTAGAAAGTCCATACAAACATAAACAAAAAATTTTTAATATAAATTTGATTATAAACATTATCCTATTATATTAAATTTAATTGATAGCCAATTATTTTAAATAAATTTTATCCCACTACTGATTCTTGGATTATTTTATTTATTTTATCATGAAATAAAAGCTTTAACTCTACTCTCAGAGCCAGGGGCCAGAAATAATTGTTTTAGAATAAAATTTTTTATTTAGGCCTATAATATTTTCATTTTATTTGTTGACTTTTTTGAACCTGACTTTTTTGACGCTGACATTTCTCTTAAAAATAAATATCAATTAAATCAACTTAATAAATAGAAAAATCTAAGTTTCATCTAGTTTTTCAAGTATCCCTAGTCGCTGCCATTTTAGTTTCAATTTTCTTTCTTTGGAAGCATTGTCTTGTATCTTTGCCACAAATTCGATTCTGGCATTGGTCCATTGGGACCAGCATCCGCCTCCTCTGCCCAATGAGGGCAGCAAATTCATGCATGCACATCCTACCACTTTCGATTTCTTCCAAATCTGAAAAAACAATCAACCCACGTTTTCTCCTTATTGTTTTAGTTCACCTTCGACCTTGGTCTTTTAACGTGCTCGCATCCTTTAATAACGGAAATTGCTTATATCGCCTTTTCATCTGGTAATTGAATTAAAAACCGACAGACAGATGGAAACATTGACCTTGCAAACAAATTAATATACACGAAAATTCTTTTTTTTTTATTTCTGACCTTGATTGAATTCAAATTCACTCTTTTCTTAGAAGTTAATTAGATTCCTTATCTAGGTTTCGCTTATTATATTGTAGAATTTTTATTTAGGTCTCTATATTTTTAAACAAATTTATTTTAACGGAGTTTTTTTTACTAAAGACATCAGTGTGTTGTGACCTAGAACATTTGGCCGAGCAACCCCCAAGCCAAGCAGATCTTCTGTCCGCAATGTCAAACCTAGCGACAACACTTAATTACTGAATAAAATGACTTAATTTTACTTATTGCAATAAAACTTATAAAATTATATTTAATACAAAGAAAAAAATTAAGTAACTTGATTTAATCTTTTTAAGGAAATATTTTATTAATTAAAGTAAAAATTATAGTATAACACATAGATCCAACTCTTTGTTCTCTTTTAATTTTATGTAATTTTCTTCCTGAGCACTTTTCAAGGGAGTGTATTTATCCAGTTCTTATCTAGTCACATCTTAATCATTTCTCAATTGACAATCCCACACTTATATAATAATATTATTAAAAAAATATTGATTTTATGAATAAAGTTTCCCTCTAATATATTTAAATATAATTCTTTAATTGAAAATTAAAATATTTATCGTTTTGGACACATTTTTTAACACTGCAAATTTGTTAATTTTCAACATATATATATATATATGTGGAATAATGTTTGTTTTCACGGGTTGGTCCGCATTGATTGTTGAGATTAACTCGACGTTTCGGCTCTCCCACTAACCGCCCTAGATCTCAGAGGGAAATCCAAACCACCACCACATCCACATCCATCGACCAAATTTGGGGAGCAGCAAGATTGTGACCCCGAAAACAAACCACATCCACTATCACTACTTAATCCAACTCTTGAAAATGGCTCCAAAAGGAGAACCGAAACGTCGAGTTAATCTCAACAAACAACGCGGACCAACCCGTGAAAACACATATATCCAACCGTGGAAACCTTCCAGAACATATATATATAATTTTCTACCTATATTTAATTATTATATTGCTTGTTGAGGAAATAATTTATAAATTATTATCAATGGGTAGAACCGATATCCACACAACTTCAAAATTTATTTGAATTTATACTTATTAATTACCAACTTCAGGGAAGAGTAAATATTTCCATTGATTAAAACAAAAAATTTTAAATTAATAATTAATAAATACCCATACATTTTTTGGATCAAGATCGTTGTTTCAACTTTTTGAAAAGTTTTTTGTTGTTAGAATTTATTAATACACTTTTTAAAAATGTTTAAAGTTAGTAGTTAGCGGATCATAATAATTTTTCTTAAAATTCCTTTACCGAGAAGTAGTGGTATTGATCCACTTGGTTCAATTTTTTAACTCTTATTTTCCTTTGACGACCGGCCAAAGGACAAAATAAAAAAAAACAAACTTATTTTTACTTTATAAAGTCAATACAGCTTTCTTGCACGCGATATATTCAGTCTAGGCTAGTCTAATAAAAAAAGGGGTTGTTCTTTAGTTCAAAATATTTATTTATTTATTTTCTTTATAAATTTATTTAGATCCTAATCCTTAGTCCCACAAAAAATTCAAACATGGCTGTCAACATCTCTTTAAACAAATCTACTAATATCAGAACAATAAAATTCAAAAGTCGACCCTTTTGTGTTCAAAGGGTCTTATTTGAACCTGGCAAACAAGAACAAGCCCCATTTGCTGACATGGTAAAGGAGGGAACTCGGAAAGTCATCCCAACTCAACGTTTTTCTCATCTTATTCTTGATTTAATTGATCTAATAAATTAGTCACCCGGTGGTAATCGTGTTAGACATCGTTGGCAGCAATAAATGACTGAATAGTTGATAAAAAGGCGTTCCTTAGCAAGCAACAGCTGGCCAGCGTGTGGCCCTTGGGCAAGGTTGCCCTCGGTCCTTGCCTGCATTCCACGAACGCATCTCGCATTTCCTAATGTTTGTTTCAATTTACGCTATTTATTAGATTCCTTGATTTTTTTTAATCATAGTTTAATTTCCCACTAAAGTTTAACATATTTTTAAGTTAACAGAAAATATTTTAACTCCTTCTACAAATTCCTTCATTCTCTCATGATATTTAAAAACATTCACGTTTTCTTAGACTTGCCTTGTCCTTTGCTTACTCATCAATTTCTTTTACTTAAGATATTTTTCAGAGAGACGACACGCGCAAAAAATACACAATTTGTCTACTATTTTAGGCAAACTATTTACAACTTTATCTGTTCTCTTAAATTTTATTTGTGACAAGAATAATAAATTTTAAAATGTAAAAATTTATTCTTCATTCTAAAATTATTAATTAAAACTTAACGCGAGGCTTTTTTTTTATTAAATTATTTTTGATAAATTAGTGTTTTGTAACTTATCCAAATATTCCAAAAGAGAACTAAAACATCATGTTTGGTTTTTTATTAATAAATGTTTATTAATTACTTAATATTTATTAAGCTATTTGTTATGATTTCTTATATTAATACACACTAATTTGTCTATTTTTTATGCTGGATTAATGTTCTCATCGATTTTCCTTTTAGAAAGATTTCTTTATATATAAATAAATAAAATAAAATGAAATATTCTTAAAAAGAATAGACCCACTCATTAACTTATCTTAGTAGGAAATTTTCTCTTTCAGAGAACAAATCTTGATTGGAACGTTTGTTTATTCTCAATTAATGAAATTGCAAGTAATGCATACCAAATATAGTAAATTAATAATTCAAATTGTATTTAATATTTTGCCTGATTTCTTTATAACGAGGCCGACATTTTCTCAACGTGGTTATATCTTATTCTTTATTAAAATTATAAAAAAGTAATAAAAAAATATTCCATATTGGAACAGGTGTTCCCAACTGGCAAATTAAATAAAATTTATTCGCAAACCGAAAAAATAAAAAGATCAAAGAAAATCGTCTCTAATTAAACACATAAACCTATCAAAAATGGATTTTATTAGTTTTTTCACTTTTAAAACATTTTCCTCTTTTTTTTTTGTCCATTAAACAACATTGTCTCATGTTGTATTCGTAAATTTACTTGGGTTGTATCCCCTTCCATCCAGTGTAGTTCATTGCCCCTCGTTGGGGTAGTTTGTATATCTCGAAGCTTCGCTTTCCGAGGGTTCTTTTAGGGGGTATGAACCCCTCAACGCGCCATCGAGTCGCCAGACCTCGATCAATGCAGTACTGGCTAAAATATCTTTATGCTAGTATAGTTCGATGCACTACAACCCTCCTTCCCACCCTTTTTAGTACCAGGAAAAACTATTGACTTTCTTCCTATCGAACAAGCAATGATAACTTGCCTGCTCCAGCCCTATTTCTATGATTGAATTGAGGGACTAGCAATTTCCTTTGTTCCTAGAAGAATCAATGTATCAGAAAATAAGACATCTTTGATAGAAATGATCTGATGTTATCTTCATCTTTTAAATTAAATTATATGAGCCGTGGAGAAAATGCATAGACTATTTCACCCCTGTACTTCCCCTATTTTATTATTCTATTGTTTTCCCACAATGAGAACAAAATCATTGTTGTCTACCGAATATTTTTAAAATCAAAAGTAAACATGGTGGTGGTATTTTTTTACATTTTCCTTTATTTGAACTTTGCAAGTAATTGATTATACCATACACACTGACCTCTGGATCAATGTAATAAAGATCTTTGTTTAAAGCATGGATCGATATTGCTAAATATCAAAATCTCTCACCCTTGCTAATGATATATCATTAATATTAACATCTCATTTAATGTCAAAACAACATAGAAATTTTCTGATAGGTGAAATCGATACTAGGAAATAAAATAGTTTAGAAAAACAAAAAGTAAAAATAAATGCTTTAATTAAATAATTTAAATAAAAATATTTATTATCAAGTCATCAAAACAAGTTTATATAACACATTCTCACAAATGCTTAAATCAATTTCTTATGTGAATAATGCTTTGTTAGTTAAATCTATTTATAAGCAATAACACATTGACACATGCATTTTTAGTTAGCTCCTTGAAGTGTTATAATTATTTTAAAATTGAACCTGAAGAAGGCCAGAGAATAAGTTGCTGAAAAGTTCTATTTTATACAACATGCACTTAAATAGAAATTGTTTATTATAATAATAACTGTGAAAGCTTACAAAATACATACCGCTACGTATAGTATATCAAAATCATATGGGAATAAAGGCTTGCCTTAAAAATGTAATTGTTTTATAATGAATTTCAAAAAAAAAAAAAATGCATTTTCTGATTACTTTATTCTTAAACAAAATATTAGATATTTTTTAGCTTCTAAACACAAAAATCCCCATTAAAAGATTTCGCATTTTTTTAAACAATCAAAAATAGAAAACACATTCGTGGACATTTCTTTTGGAACTCACTGTACATATGTATTTTATTTATTAAATATCATAAATTATATCAAAATTTATTGACATATCTAACGTTCTTTTTTTTTTTATAAAACAAAACAAATTCTTTTATTCTGGAAAGTAGACAACTCAATTTTCATTTCTCTACTCTAAACTCATATACTTTCAATGTTTGTTCTTTTGGATTTCAGACTTTTTAAGATCTTAAAAGTATTGAAGACAGTTATTATAATAAATAATCTTAACCTTAAGTGTGCTGGTCCACACTTCATTTTACATCTTCGAACGTCTTCCTTTCATGGAAAAAAACAAATCTTACTTAATTAGTCAATAAATTCTAAATATTTTCTTGCTCACACTGGAGATTCATGCACACTTGTTTAAGAACCCCACACTTAAAATATTAATTATTAGTATTTCAAAATCAACATGTTATTTAGGTTGTTTAGCTTCTACAATATAAACAAAACTTCATTTTGCTAATCATGGTGGATAATTCATCCTTTCATCAATTAAATTAAACCAGCATTTATTTATTTTAAATTGATCTGTGCAGACAACCAGAAGATTTGAAATCATTAATTTTATTTTTATTTGGTATATAAGAAAAATTTTTAAATAAGAAACTATTTCCTCATTACAATTATATTTTTTTGCGTAGTTTGGAGTTTAATTAATATTTTTTTAACGAAAAATCTCCAAACCAATTTACAGCCCAAAAAAAACCTTATCTAAATAAGTAATCTAAAGTGCTTCAGATCTCTTCTTGCAATTAAAATCCCAAGGGAGACTCAAAGCAATATTATTTAAAACACTGTTATTTAATATAATCAACCCCTTGAACTCATTAACTAAACCATCTTGATTTATTTAAATTTAAATTATAATTAACCCCTAATATAAAATAGTATCTTTATATTCAATAAAACTAGTTGAGATATACGATTTAATTACTTTTTCATGATACCAGTTCCATCCCATTAAGTTTTATCGCTGTGAAGTGATGTATATTCTCTAAAAGAGTCTCACTCAAATTTTTATGCTCTCTATTTCAACCCTTGATGACATAATTTTTAGACCTTCAAAACTACTTATAAATTTTTTATAATTTTAAACATTTAAAACTTAATTATATATAATTTATAATTTAATAATATCAATTATATCAAATTTTCAAAATTTATTAAAATTCTTTCATGCAATACTATTTTTACATTAACGGTTCTAAGTTAATTAATTTGAACTCTTTTTTTTTTTTTTAATTTTTTTTAACAGTGATGTTAAACAAGGGTGGATCCTGACAATGTTAACGAGGAAGGGAGGTTGGAAAACATTTTTTGATTACAAATCTTCACTTTCACTTATTTTCATATATAAATAATTGTTATTCCTTTTTAGTTGGTTTTTAGATTTTCTTTTATTATTTTCTTTAATTTTCTTTGTCTCCACAGAGGAATTTTAACCCCTAAAATCTATCCTAAGATTTTTTATTAAGGCTTCTATCAGTCCCTAAAAATCTAAACAATATTTTAAATAAGAAAAATGATTTTTCGAGATCTATTTTTGATTCATATAAATCAGATACAAACATTCAAAGTATATCACGAAGCAAACTAGGATAAGCCAAAGTATTATTTTTAATAAAATAATTTTTTGTAAGTATATTTTTTTGCTGGTGGATCAAGTGACCCCTGGTCCCCAGTAGTCGAACCCGGGATCCCCAGCCTATTTTGAACATCGATGTGCTTTCTTTGCACCATATCAAAATACTCACAAAAAAAAAATGTTAAATAAAACAATGATTTGTTAAATCAGCTTCGAGGTATATTTTTAATATTAAAATCTGATTCAAATGAATAAATCTCGAAAACGATTTAACCCCATGGAAGGGTTTCTGCTGCTTAAGTAGGGTGTTTGTCGGCCCCCTTCCTGGTTTAACAGGATAAGATATTTTTATTTAAAATTTTTCTCCCTCGACTAACTTTCCCAAAAGAGCTTAATAAATACTAGGTATATGAGTTTGGTTGGGTTGATCGAGTGTCCAGTGCTCTGTTTCAAAGGAAGCACAACGATGTCTCACATAGGCTGAAGGTCCCGGGTTCGACTCTCGAGGCCAGTTGATCGATTTTGTATTCATTTTGATCATATTCAGCCCAAGACCGTTTTCTTTACTTTGATACAATCGATCGATCGAAAGCATATTTTATGTTGATGTAATATTCTGAATAAGACTCCAGACCAAAATGAACAAAAAACTATTTTTACATACGTATTATTAATATTCATTTTAACCTTTTAATCAAAGCCAGCCAGACATTTTTTGCTGGGTTGATAACTAAGCCCTAGTTAATAGTCTCCCTTAAATAATACCCATATTTGTTCATTTATTCCCTCATTATTATGCACCCTCTATTATAATAGTAGATTCTCTTATAAATCATTTTATATCTTCGGGCTTAAATAATCCTTTACAATTTGCATTAAACGTTCTATATACAACTAAATATACTACTAAAGACCCTAATTATAGAAAAATTTATCTCTTTTTTTTAATTTTCTGATTTATGCAAAGTATATGTAAAAACAAGTATTTCTCAACTATTTATTTGTTTTTACAAAACTTAATGAAAATTTGAATATTTTGCTTTTTCACTTAACAATGTTTACTTTTGGGTGCATAAATTCCATAAATTTTATTTTTTGGAAGGTATGCAATCCAAATTACTAACTAGCTAGTGGATTTTTCAATTAATTTCTCCAAAGTTTCTCTAAACTCTGCTCAGAAGTTAATTATAGGAGAATTTAACAACTGATCTACTTTAGAAAACCTCTGGGGCAATTTATCGAAAAATTCATGTTGGTCATTTGGGTTTTTCAGCAACCCAACACGAACTAATTTCTGCAACCCATAATATATTAAAAAAGGTTCCATGTGATAAAATACCATGGAGAAGCCAGAAGCTATATTTATTTATATTTTCAAATTTTTATATTGATTTTAAGTACCTTAATTTTAGTTAGTTTTTAAGTAACTTAATTTTAGTTAGGAAAATTTCTATTTTTAAAATCCAAATTTTTTTTTTCATCATTTATTTTTCGGCTGTTGGTTTAGCCATTCAACCCTGCACTACATTTATTTAATATATTATATATTACAATATATATAAATTTACAATTTATACAATACAAAAATATAATACAATCAAAAATACAATATATAAAAACATATTTTCA
>JAAAKE020131015.1:0-14378 GCA_010014785.2 Anisolabis maritima | reverse complement strand
TCAGCATCTGGAAATGAAATCAAATTCTTTTAAAATATTATTTCCTCTCTTTTTATTTTTTATTTTATTTTTTTTTTTCGTTCATTCATGATAAACTGTTATCATAAATTTTTCAATATTTTTTATTGGGTTAAAAAATTTGAAAATTTTATTCTCTATTTATTAATAAACATCTTTTCTTTTTTTTTTTTATTCTATTAAGGTCACTATTTTTTTCTAAACTCATTTATATATATATAGGGAAGTTTATAAATATAATATTCATAATTATTTTCGAAAATTAGAAGAGAAATCAAATGAGAAAGTACAAAAAAGTAAAATAAAAATAAAAATAATATTGGTATCTCTAATGCAAAATCAGCGTGAACTAATTTAAAACAGTTTAGGATAGAGAGATTATAAAATTTTTAAAATGTAAAAAACTGAAACTCTAAAAGTAATTCTCTCAGTTGAACGATTTAAGCTAAAACCTCACTTAAGTCCCCTAATAATAGGGAATCTAAATATAAAATTTGAACTTGTTGGGCTTTTTCACTTTTGAATAATCTATACTATTTTTTATTACTATTAAAAAGAATCTCTCAAAATAGGCTTCCCTTATATATTAAAAATTCTCTTGAGAAATTAACATTATGAATTAAAATTCTTTTTTTTTAGAATTTGAAACCAATTAATTCTATTATTTGCTATTTATAAATATATAAATATCCTACCGAAAGAAAGACGTGACCAAGAAACCGGAGTAGAGAAAATTTTGTGGCGAGGGTAAGAGAGAATAAATGCTACTCTTATCTCGGTTAACTCGACTCACCAAATGAGAGGGGGAAATCGTTGATGTTAGCCGTCTCTATTTAGTTTTTTTTTTAATTTAAAAGAATTCACAAACTCTATGCCATTATTATTAATTAACTTGAGAATTAATAAATACATTCTTTTCTTTTCATTGGTTACCTTAATTACGGTACGTAAGGTGTATATATTTTCCAGACTGCTATCTCTTGCGAGACATCGGCATTAATCTTGTTCCATTAATTAATTAATTTCCTTTTTTTCCCTTTTTTTTTTTTTTTTTATCAATTTTCAAAATGAAATCTAGATGTGGGTATCATTTTAAAACAATTTGGGAAGGGCAAGGAAATTAAACCAAGTTAAGATATTGATTAGAATAGCATTAGTAATTAATTCGTCTGTTTCCCTTCATCCCCCCTTGCTCGTTTTTCCCTTAAGTAGAATTTAATGTCATTTGCATTTGGGTGGCTATTTTGCTCAGTTCTGCTCTGTTCACTGCAGTTTAGTTCAGTTCTTGAAGGAGGCAGCAGCAACAGCAGCAGACTAGAGAGATAAATAAACGCTGCCCTTTTCATTAACATATCTGTATCTGTTTCGCGCGCGTAGCTGTAACGTCGTAGCGTGTCACGTGGCAATCCAAGATGGCTGATTCTCCTATTCTTCTTTCTTAACGGCTTACTTACTTTGCTATCTGTAATTGTCCTCTTTTCTTTCTAAAGCTTATCGCCTCTTTTATAAGGGTTTATGTGTTTAGGGGTTTTTTCCCTCAAGAATTTATATATTTCACACTTGTCCTAAATTGGGAAACTTTCGAGGCCGAAAAACTCACAAGAATAAATTGTTAAATTTAGATAGATTTAACAATCATTTATTTAGTCAGAATTTTATAGTTTTAAAATTTTCTATAAAATATAACCTTTGGTAATAAAGGAGAAATTTCATTTTTATTAAAATTAACTAATTACCATGGTTTGGAGAAATTAGTTCGTTTTTACTTACTGGTAGGTAGACTCAAATGACCATATCAATCAATGTATTTCTTGATTACCAATCAGGAGCAATTAATCGAAATATTAAAGGATTGTTCATTTGGGTTGCCACTCTCTAGGAACCTAACACGAATTTCTGAAAACCCTGGTATTTATAGACCTATGATTTTATTCATTCGATTCTCTATATTTAGAAAACTTTCTTTACTGTGTTTTCTGAATTCCTTTGAAAGGATCATCAAAATTCCAATTTTTGTATTTAAATAACTACAAAATACTGTCAGTATTTTATTAATAAATCAATATTTTTATTAAATACCGTAGGTTATAAATTTATAAAAAAAAATAGGCAATATTTTCCCGCACTTTTTAACCATGGCTAACTATTTCCCCTAGGAATATGAAATGGTACCCTACGAGTATGCAAGTCATGAGGGTATATTGTTTATATAACTAACTAACTACACATTTTATTATTTATATTTAAAAAAGAAAAAGTCAAAAAAAAAAAAAAAATGCAATTTCAAAGAGTTTTTACGAAGACATGTTTATTATCTTATACAAAATTTTATTTTTGTTTTTGTTTGTTTTTTTTTTCCGAATAAATTCGCTCCCACGGATTGTTAGGAAAATTGGTCCAACTGAACCAACGTCTTAATTATTATCGAATCGAGTTTCAAAAGATTTGGCCCAGGACGCTGAGAAAATCTTGGTGCGCGTGGCCCTTTTTACAGATTAATATCAAATTATAAGATCTTATTTGCCACTCTTAGGGCTATTATCAGCACTTTAAAACAAGAACCAATAAAAAAGAAAGACAACGCGATAAGAGAGCCTCTAGAAGCTGCGGGCGTTCTCTACGGGTTCTCACTAAAGGCTGTTGTTCTTTTGACTTGAAACGTAAAAATATTTTTAAAATTGGGGGGGTCAAATTTTTTATGACAATAATACTTTCTCCTTACTATTATATATACTAATGTGGGAAAGTAAAAATTATGATCAATTTATATATGAATTGTAAATTTAAATAGAGTTAAATTATTTTTCATAAAAATTTTGTTTCACATTACTACATTTAGGTTGTAATCAAATTGTATTTATGGAAAAATATCCTTAGAGATGGAAAATTTCAGATATGTAGACCTATACTTCAAATAGCCAATCAGAATAAAAATAGAAAATATAATTTGAACCTTTCATAAATTACAAAAATAGTAATAGGAAGTTATAGAGGCAAAAATATAACCTATTAAAATCAAACAATTTTTTTAACTTAACTCAGTGAATAAAATTCACATAGGTACTCAAAAGATCTAAGTTCCCAAAATGTTTTTGATAAATTATTTTATTAATTATAAAAATTCCAATATTTATAAATTAAGATCTTTGAGTAGATTAATTTGTATAAGCTTTTATTTATTTATTTTATTTTGAGGTTAACTATTAAATATTAAATAAAAAGTGCCAAGAAAAAGAAAGAATTTTCTCCGTCAGAAAGTTGAGAGGGAGAAAAGGAGAATGCCATAGAGGGAACAAGAAAAAATGCGTCTTACTTCAGATTACTTATGGCTGTCAACTCTATAGATACCTACCAAGTGCTCTGAATAAAACTGTTAATATTCAAATCAAGCTCTGTCATTTGCTGCAGAGGTCAAGGTCTTGCTTCACGTACCAAAGGTCAGTGGTTTGCTTCCTGTCCTGAGCGACAAAAATTTTTTATACTATTTGTCTCTCAATTGGTATAAATAAATAAGGACGGAGTCCAAATGGCCTCAAATGCAGAGAGACTTAAAAAATATATATAAATTCAATTCAATCAATTGGGCCGTAGAAATGCGAGACTCTGCTGTGAATGAAACAAGAAGCTTGTTACTACAATATGGGACAGGAGCAGAACTTTATTATATTGTAATTATTTATTATATATATATATGGAATAATGTTTTCACGGATTGGTCCGTGATTAACTCGACTCTCCTTTTGGAGCCATTTTCAAGAGTTGGGTTGGGAAGTGATGGTGGAGGTGGTTTGTTTTCGGGGTCGCAATCTTGCTGGTTCCCAAATTTGGTCTGTGGATGTGGATGTGGTGGTGGTTTGGATTTCCCTAGATCTAGGCCGGGCTTGGTTAGGTATTGTGCTGTTAGTGTTCTGTTTGGGTTGATTCCGAGGCCTGCCTACTCCTCAACTCGGAGTGTTTGTGATGTCTCCGAGGCTTGGTGTTGTTTATCTGTGTGTTCTAGGAATGGTTGTTTGGATTGTTTTTTTATGAAGTGTTTGGTTGGATGGTGGGGTGATTGTAATCGCGTTAATTGGTTCGGCTCGGTTCCGGACCTCAATCTGCCTTCTCCCCGGTTCGAGGTGTTACCTGGTCGCTCGCTCGAGCTCAAGTGACGGGTTGTGGAGAGAGTCATTCTCCTCGTAAGCTCTATGGATGGGGTGGGGAGGGCTCGGGTTAAGTCAGGGTGTTTTCGTTCGGAAATTAACGGTTTCCAAGCCGTTGGGAGATTTCGTGCGTCATCTCTATGTTGAGACATGTAGGTCGTTTTTCCATCTCAATGGCTTCTCGTATGATACGGCTGTTGTAATTGTCTGTGGATGCTAGGTGCTCGAAGTCCATATTGTGTCCTGTTTCAATATGGTGTTTAACGTTGGCTAATTTTGGGTCAAAGTTCCTTAATACTATCTTATGTTCGTAGATCTTGAATTGGACACGTCTGTTTGTTTGGCCTATATAAGAACGATGGCATTTGGAGCATGGTATTTCCTAGACTCTGGGGGCTTCATTTGGGATTGTGTCTTTAAGGTTTCTGAGTAAATTTGAGAGTTTTTGGGGTGTGGTGCTTTATCTCTTTCTTTTGGAGAATACGGCCAATTTTGCGTGTAACGCCTTTGATATATGGTAGGAATGCTTTATGCATTTTGGGGTTTTCTGTTTCTGTTGTTTGTTGGGTTGGAGGTTTTGATTTTTCTGCATTCTGTATGTGTTTCATTATTTGTTTTTTCTTGTATCCGTTTTGTGTTAGTGATTCCGTTAATGTGTGGATTTTGGTTTGTTTGTTACGGGTGCCTGTGAGTCTGAGGAATTGAGTGATTAGAGTGCGGATTATTGAGTTTAATTATGGTGAATGGTGATGTGACTCTGCATTTAGGTAACGGTTGTGTGTGTTGGTTTTCGGTAGACAGTATGTGAGAGCCCTTGATCAGGAGTTTTTGTAATTTGGACGTCTAGGAAAGGGAGGGAAAAGTCTTTTTCCGTTTCCATAGTGAATTGGATCTTTAGGTGTATGATGTTTATATGGCAAAGGAATGTGTTTAGAGTGTTTTTGCCATGTGGCCAAATTACGAATGTGCCATATACCTATCTCAGCCAACATGTGGGTTTGTATGGTGAGTTGAGTGCTTTTGTTTCAAAGTCGTCCATATATATATATTATTTTGAATTGTTGATTAAAGCTATTTAAATATTTAAATAGTAATTAATAAAAGGCAGAAATATTAAAATATATGACGTATATTTAAAATATTAAATTAATTCAATTTTAATAAATTTGAATATATATTAAACTAGATGTAAACTATTCGAGATTTTATTTCTTTCTAAACAAATAAAATAAATAATTCCATGATTTTCATCTCTACCCCCAGCTCGTGGCTGTGAGATCAATATCGACAGCCAAAGGATGTGAGTTCGGATTTCGTGCAGCCATCTGAAAATTTATTTAAATAAATTGGATAACAATTGATATAAATGAATATGACTAGATCATTGAATCGTAAATAAATATATTATATATCGTTAACCATATAACCTCACATGCCGAAAAGACAAAAAAGTTCATCTCTATTTATTATGTTTTTTGTTTTGTCGATTGAATTAAATATTTCAACATGTGTATACGTATGGATGAGTTGGAAATCATAGACAAGATTTTTTTTTTATTTATTTAATATGAATTTAATTATTTTTTTTTAACTTTAAAAAAAAAAAAAAAAATTAATTATATTATATAGAGAGAGAAATTATATAAAATAAATATAATTTTATAGTAGTAGAAAAAAATTAATTAAAATAATATTGAAAAATGTATTTTGAAGTTAAATAGAAATAATTAAAAAAGGAGCAGATGGCGAGAGCGCTCTAACTATTCCCGTAGTGGATAAGCCTTAATAGTTGTAAGATTGGGAAGAAGTAATGCCAGCTAGCTCGGATCGGAATATTTGCAATAAGAATAATAAAGTTATAAACGAAAAACAATTCATCTCATCAGTAATCTACATATGAAAATGAATATTAATTTTGCAAATAGTTTTTGTGAACATAGAGCTTCGAGTATCTCTTTTAGCACATGCAAATATATTATTATTATTATGGATCATTTAAATTATCAAACGCAATAATATTATAAATATAAAATATTTTAATCACATGGATAATATAAGCTGGAAATAATAATTTATTTTGTTCTTGTCCGTTTGGTCGAGATGTTGACATTTTCAATATTTATAATTTAAAAAGTAGAAACAAAAGAAATGGTTTGAGGGAAAAAGAATAAATAATATAAACATAAAAATTGTGTCCTATTGGTTGTTGTTTTTATTCAAGATGCTTCGTCTGCGCAAACTCTGACTGACTGACCTCTGGTCCTGGATTTATTTATTTATTAATAATATCGGCTTCACTGGTCTTAGACTTTTATAAATATTCTAAGTATATTATTAATATTATAATTATCGGAGGCTAGCCAACTAGATACCCATTATTATTTTATTTCATAAATATAACTCCTTTTGCACTAGGTAGCAAATTAATTCGATATCTAATTGGATGGGCTACTTTCAAAACTTGTAGAATAAATTATTTCGATGTGCACTTTTAACGAGAGAGAGAGGTGATTAGGATGATTTAATGAATATATAAAATTTGAATCAATTGATTTAAGATGAGAAAATAAGAAATTATTAATAGGTAGGACTTTCAGCTAATGAAATATTTTTATATTGGATGGAATTAATGACGATTTGCAAAAAACAACCACCATTGTATTGAAAATGATGTTATTCCATTGGCATCAAAATATTTACATTAAAACGCAAAATACTCTTTCAATGGCTGAAAGTCCTACCTATTATTAAAATTTCAATCAATTTAAATGAATTTTAACAAAAGAAAAAATTAAAAAAGTAGTAAATTATAATAGTATTTCTATTGGAATATTTTATCAAAATTAATGATTATTGCTCTTTAAGGAAGGGCAAGACTAGGGCCCGTAAAAATTATTAATAAATAGTATATTATATAATATCAAATATTAGTTTATGAAATAACGTTTACACTCATATAATACTCACAAAAAATGGAATCCAGCTGGAAATCAAACCCTAACATCTAATATAATAAAGTTTGTTTATTTCTTTTGAATTAAAAATTCCATGTTTTATTTCCTTTCAGAATATAAATTTTAAAAAATAGCCTCCTAGAGCAGAGGTAAAGCTTTTGTTTCACGATCCAATGATCCTGAACGAGAAAATTTATGTAAATTGTGTTAAATAAATAAGAGCAAGTCTAAATTCTCTTAGATTAAAAAAAAAACTCATAAAATATTAATACATTTTTCTCGGACTGGTTTAGGGTTTGAATACGAAGCCTCTAGTTTTGCAATTTTAAATGCCGACAATGTCACACTTAAAACCACTTGATGAGAGAATAGCACACCTATGCCCCGATTAGGCTGGAGATCCCGAGTTCGGAGCCGGGGCCCAACAAAATATATTCTCACAAAAAATTATTTTATTTTGTGTCTAGAATCTGAATATCTATTCTTTGTAAAACTTGATTCTAATACAATACTTTCTCTTATTAAGGTAAGAGAAAGTAAAATACTGGAATAGACGAGAAAATAATTAAAATTTTGGTAAAATAGCAATTTATTCTTCTGAATCTTTTTTATCCTAAATATAGATAAATGACTGCATAGAATGCTTTGCTATGAAATAGAAATATGGATAAAGAGCATATTACAACTATGTACTTCTATATACTTAAAATTCCAGCTAACCTCTACAAGTTTCGTCGAAGCCTATTTCAACTTTAGGAATTCTCTGGATGATAAGGGCTTGAGCGAAAATAGAAATAGCAATTACGAGATAGAAATAAATAAATTTAAGGAACTAAAATAACTTCAAGGGTTAGCACAAGAGCTGGTAAAATATACTGAAAATAGGGTGTATAATAAATTCCCTCCAAATGATAAATTAAATTTTAGATATTTATAAAATGAAAAAGGAGGTGATCGATCATTCGAGTCTGAAATTTTTCAAGATTATTACACCTATTTATTACATCATCATAGAAGGTGATAAATATCCCTTTAATTTTCATTTATTTATTTATTTATTTAATTTCACGTATTCGGTTGGGCATGCCATTTCTCTATTGGCGCCCCACAACTCATCCCATGTTATAACGTTTCGCGTTTAACACAATCAATAACGGAGAACGAATGGGACGGCCTGGGCTAACATTCCTTGAGTTAACTCTCAACCTTTTCACCGGTAAGAACGGGGCCTTGATGAATTTTTAAAAATTTCCTTTCTATGATGATCCATCACTCTTGAAATAAAATTTCTTCTAAAGGGTTTCTTAAAAATCTATCAATAAATCCTCCTTCATAAATAGTTTAATATTTATTTATTTTTTTTAAAGATTCGATTACTATGTGGATGATGGTTTGTTGATTTGATTTTCGATATAATTGAGATAGAATCCGAACCGGATCGAGATAAGTTAAGGCCCTCAGGTTCTAGGATTTTTTCCTCCAAACGCCTGTCAAAGGTTAAGGGTTTTCTTTTTTAACAATAAATTCAGTTACTAAGAAGAAAAAAATTTACTTTTATTTTCCTTTCTTTGTTGTTTTTTTTCCCTTTATTTCTAGCGCATTTTCTTTTTTCTTTTTTTTTAAGAAAAAAGAATAATGCATTCACTTTCGCCGCATTCGTAATTCTTTAAATCCATCTAGTCTCAGATTGTTTGATCGATTTTTAATTCCAATCTTCAAAATATTTCGATACTTCTTTTGAGTGCCAAATATGTTAATATATAATGGCAATTCTAATAATCGTAAAAGCCAAAGAAAAGGAGTTTGGATCCGATAAAAAATTTATTTATTGACTATATTTTGGTATAAATAAATTGGGTTGCGTAATATGAGCATAGTTAAATATAATATCTCGGAAAGGAAGTCAATCTTGTGGTCCCATTCAAACCAATAACTCCAAGTTCTCTTAATTATAAGAGAAGAGGAAGGGCCCGAATGACTCCCTGCTTATTAGCATTGGCGCAGCCCTAATCAGAGCTCGAAGAGAAGAGTTACCAAACTCACAGGGAGTGAGTTTATTTACAAGAATAAAATCAAAAATATAAATATGGACGGCTAAGAGGTATCATATATATTATAATATATAAATTATTTAATGTCTGCATGGCATTCGAAACCGAAAGACAACAGAAAATTGTCTCATGAAATTTAAAGGTAGACATCCAGTAGGACATATCTTAAATACGGTTGCCTATATTTTGGCGTAAATTATTTGAATTTTTTAAATTCTCTGCCACGGAATGGTGATTAAATATTTTGCCAAGCAAGGCTATCGTTATCTCATTACCCTAAGGACATAGGTTTATATTTCTAAAGAGATAAATTTTTTTTTTTAAATTAAAAATAAGTAAACATTTACTTATTTAATTATTCTTTTACAACTTAATTTCATCTTGGTCTATATTTATTTAAATTTTATGTTAGGTAATCTAAATAAATTTATCGCTCAGGATTAGTAGCGAAGTAGTGAACGTTAGATCATGAAGCAAAATTTCTACATCTGCTCTAAGAGACATTGAATATCTAATGCTTGGGGATTTAGGAAAAATTTTTTTTAAAATTTCGTGGGGCTTACAGGAAAGCTGTTTAAGTAAAGATGTGCTGCCACTTTTTTGTAGACATGATTTCTCGTTTATGATAGTATATCAGCACAGAGAAAGAAATGGTCGTGTTCCATAAGAA
Organism: Anisolabis maritima; assembly: GCA_010014785.2. Classification (NCBI taxonomy): domain Eukaryota; kingdom Metazoa; phylum Arthropoda; class Insecta; order Dermaptera; family Anisolabididae; genus Anisolabis; species Anisolabis maritima. The sequence goes on along the minus strand of JAAAKE020131015.1, from coordinate 4,543 downwards.
TTAAATCTCTAATTTTAGCCCGAGAATAAAATTTATCAGGAGACCTCAAAACATATTTCTTTAAATAAATTAAATTCATGACAGCGATTTTTTTATTTGCATATTTTGACAAGTTGCCTCCATATAAAAATATAAATTATCAAATTTGCATCACTAATGAGTGATATTTTTTCAGAAATGAGAAAATTTCATATTTATATTAAGGAAAAAAAAATCTCTAATAAAAATAAGAAAAAGAGTTTTAATTAAAAAAAAAAAAAAGAATATTCTAATTTTTCAATAAACTAGCTTATGGTAATAATAAATAATAGAATATTAATTTTCCTTGTTAAAGAAAAATTTTATTTTTCGCCAGTTGTAAATAAAGTTCAATGGTATGGGAAAAATTTAATTAAATAAAATATATTATTTAAACATATTGATTTGTTTTTTTTTTTCTTTTTTGTAATTTCCCAAGAACACAATCCAAGAAAGTTATATATTTCTTTTTCTTTTTTTTTCTAATAAAATTCCATTTTCTCTTTCAAAAGAAACCTTCTCGTTAATGAACTGTTTCAACCAGGTGGATTTTTTTTACGTGAAATTACATGATTCAGGAGAAAAAAAAAGGTATAAGGAGTTCAATGGAAATAAATAGTGTGGTTGTGGTGTGTCGGCAGTGTCTAGGCGTTAGAGGGGTAGTGAGACTGACATATGGGGGTGGTAGAGAGGGGGAGCATGCGCAAACGCACGGCCTCCCCTCAAACGCGTGTCGCGCGCCTCAACAACCAGCTTTTGCATTATTAACCCGGCGTCGGTGACGCGCGCGTCTTCGCTTCCTCTTCTCTCTTGTATAAACTTTTTCGCACACGTTTTTGTTTTTTTTTTTTTAACGGGTAGAAGGGGTAGAAAAAAATACCCTCATAATCGGAGAGAAACACAAGAGACTATTGTGGTCGTAAAACGGTTTTGTGGATCCTATAAATGCCAAATGGGCCTCGGAGTCCAGTCGCGTCGCGAATTCGCTTGCCTCCTCACATACAAATTAGTGCGAAATGTGAATGTGAGTCCGTTACATATAACATAATAGAAAAATAGAAAAAAAGGAGAGTGCCTTCGTTTTTTAACTGTGATTATTAAAAATATTATTATTATGCATTCACACGCGCACACCACGTGAGCGTTCCCGCGCTTTTATTAATTTCCCTCCTATTGTTAAATTTCCAATAAATTCTATAAAAATATATTATATAAATAAATATATATAAAAAAAAATAATATATTTTTCCGTTTTATAAAAAAAAAAAAAAAATCGCGCTATTATTTTTAGCTTCAAAGCGGCAGGCGCCTATTTTGGAATTGGTGTGCGTGTGTGTGTGGTTGTGGGAGAGAGAGTGTGTGTGCGTGACTCTTTTATTTATTTTATTTATTAAAAACTGTAATCATGGCGATGGTAATTTCGGCCCGTTCGAAATTGGTGACGGTGGCGTTAGTAACCGGGTTTGCCATTGCGTTGATCCTGGTACTGGGTTCGAGCCTTGGCTGGTTTGATGCCGATGCGGCTGTTACCAATCCGGCGATGGACATCGACAATGGACCTGATCAAAAACAACTTCGACTCGAGCAACAACGTTTGACAACATTGACGAAATCACGACATTATCATTTCAACGGTACACAGGCGCCGTTGAAACATCAATTGGAGACAAATGAGGTAGTGAAATTCGACGAGCCCTCCCCACCTCCCCTTTACTACAACAAAGCATCAACAAACCCCAAACCCCAGGCCCATAAAAAAACTTTTAATGAAGTCTAATTAGTATTTTATTCAAATAAAAGTTTTAAAGACAAAAATATAATCTCTTTAAAAAAAAAATTTAATAAAAATTAAATATACAACAGTAAATAAATGGAAGATGATTAAAAATTAAAGAATTTTTTTTTAATGAAATTTATTATTAAATAAAAATATCCATTTCTTATTCGTAAGAATTTTCTTTTATTATAGAAAAAAAAATTAATTTAAAAGGCAAAAGAAATAGAATCACATTAAATTCAGAAAAAATTTCCTAGAGATAAAAAATAAAAAAGATAAAAGTCCTTTCTGTTTTTTAAATAATATATTAGGCAAAAAATTTCTTTAAAATATAAATAAAAGATGCAAGAAATTTTATTTTCTAGATAGGCTCCAGAGGACTCAGGGAGAGTTCGTACTATGATTGTAATTGAACCTAGAGATATAGATCATATATTTTTTGTATGTTCCAATAAAAGAGCCCTAAATATTTTTATGCAAATTTCTTTTTTTTTTTCAAAATATGACAGGCCTGAGGAAATGAAAAAATTATTAATTTTCTTATATCTTTAAGAATATTTATGTTTAATGATCTTATAATATTTAGTGAATAAAGAGAATAAAAGTTGGCGCTTAGTAAGTAATTAGTGAAACCTCATCCTAACCCAGCTGGGCGAAATGGAGTTTATTGAATGGATATAAAAATAAAAAGTAAAGTAACCTTATCGAATATTTTAAAAAGTGATTTCTAATGGTGTGTTTTGGCAATAAGGTTTTGACACTGTTGATGACTTCATCAGGCTTGTCCAAAACCAGAATAGAGGATCAAAAACAGTAGAATAATTTCAATAGATGATAAAATCACTTTTTATTTTTTATGAATCAATCAGTGATTCTGAACTTATGAGCGAGGAAATGAGAAAGAATAGAGGAACACAGAAATATTCTAAAAAAAAAGGCAAAAAATTCGAATAAAAAAACTAAAATAATGGAATGATTATTACAAAAATAAAATGTCTTCCTTAAAAATTGGTATAAGTAAAATAGATATAGAAAATAAGGTTCCGAAAAACTATTGGAAAGGGAGGGGTACGATTAAAGCTGATTTGGAAAGAAGGGCTACAAATACTAAAAGATTGAGAACATCTGATCAATATAATGGTATATATTTGAAAAAAAAAAAAAAAAAATTTTAATAAAAATATCTTGACAGTTTTTTTTTTAAATAGTAGTAAGTTAAGATGAGAGCGAATGAGGTAGAATTGCGTCTTGTGGGTCAAAATATTACCAAAAATTAGTCGAAAAACGTCTTTTCTACTCCTCGTATTGAATATATTAAATTATTATTATCTAATATTTATTTTTATTTTAATATATCTAAATTTAAAAAATGTTTTTTTTATTTATTAAGATGCTGAAAGCTAAAGAATTTTGTTACTCCGAAGATTTGAATTATGTAATCGAAATTCCGTAGTTGGAAAAGTAAATAATCACTCCTTATTATTTTCATGTCTTTCATATAACTTATTTTTACTTTTATCTTCCCTGGGGATATTTTATGTTCCTTAAAAAAATTTTCTTATCATACCAACGTCAGTGCATTTACAAATGAAGATGGATACAAATGTTAGAGGAAAAGAAAAAGAGAAAGAAAAAAGAGTTTTGAAGAGAGGAGGCCTATGCTCTAGAAGTGAATAGAAACTATGTTCAAGTTCCTATTCATAACTTCACTTATTGACTTGGCATATTTCATGCCATGACAAAAAAGATGCAACATGAATTTGCTGTTAAACAATGGTCTAAAGATTTTTGAAATCATCATAATAATGTGTCTTTAAAGGTTAACCTATTTTATACTGACACTGAAATTCCAAACTTTTATTTAGGGCAATGTAATACATGAAAGTTTATCATTTAATTAATGAATTGTGCTGGAGAAACTTGAGAAAAAGTTTATTACGTTTTAGGTCAATAGATAGACAAAGCTAGAAAAAGAAAGTAAGGAATTATTCAAAGCCAATATCATACTAGTAGTTATGAAAATAATCCAACAGTTAAATCTAGGGCTGTTCGATAAATCCATAAAGTAAAAAGGTAGCTTCATTATCATTATCGTCTTAACCAATACATAACCAATACAAGACTCTTTGGCATTAGTTAACAGTTATAAATACATAGGTCAGAAAGATTATTATTTATATTTTTTAGTGAAACTTCAAAATAAAGATAAATAAAACCTTCAAAAATTAACAAAAATCCTTCCATGATTTCTGGAGCATCCTGCACTGATGCCGACTCCATACCCTTTCGCCTGTTCTGGCTCTCTAAGGCCATTTCCTTAATGCTTAAATATGGAAGTGACCGACCTTTCACCTCTCGCCTCTTCCAACTCCATTGTAAAAAGTTGATCATTTTTTAACAAAGTTGTTGAACGTAATCGGGGCGCATACTCCTTATATTTGAATCGAGGTTCGAACCTATTAAAAAAGTTGCCTATCTTTAATTGTTATATATATAAAATATGTGTGTGGACAGTATTTTCACGGATTGGTCCGTGTCGGCTCTGCTTGCCATCCCATCCTAACGATCCACTCTAGAAAATTGCTCCAAAAGAAGAGCTGAAACGTCGAGTAAAGCAACAATCAACTCGGACCAACCCATGAAAATAATATTCCACATACATCCCTCCGCGGAATCCTTCCATAAAATATATATTTATATAAGGGACTTTTAAAAGTTGAAAGCTATAAGCCATTTAAAAAAAAAAAA